>CAUYRH010154476.1:0-145033 GCA_963574655.1 Perodicticus potto
TCCCAGCTACTTGGGAGGCGGAGGCAAGAGACTCGCTTGAGCCCAGGAATTGGAGGTTGCTGTGAGCTGTGATGCCACAGCACTCTACCCAGGGCGACAGCTTGAGGCTCTGTCTCAAAAAAAAAAAAAAAAAAAAAAAAAAAAAAAAGAAAATGATCATTTCCTTCCAGAAATGGATTGCTTCTTTGTTCTGCCATGGTGTCATTAGAATTAGTGAGTTTTGTGAATTTGGGAAAGGAGAGGGACAGAAAATCTTGTGTGTTTCCTGTAAAAAGAGTTGCAGCTTCTCTCCAATAGTCAGCCAACAGGAAATAACCTGGTCTGGGAACTTCACACCTCTAGGATATCCAAAGTACCTGAATCTAAACAAGTAGATTGAGCCGTGGGCTGGACCCTCCTGGCTCCTGGGTCACTTTGGCAATGAGGAATCAGAATTGATGCAGTCGCAAGCAGGAACAGAAATTCCCTGCTCACTGGGCCACTGAGTTTAGGTTGGGAGATTGGTAGTCAGTGGCCAGGTAAAGTAGATCAAAAATTCCTAAGCATGGAGGAAAGCAGAAAGTAAGGTAACACTGTAATCTAGCAGTACTACTCCAACTTGAATGTGCCTACAAATCACTTGGGAATCTGCTACATTTCAGCTTTTGATTCAGTAAGTCTGGAGTGGGGCTTGAGATTCTGCATTTCTAATAGCTGGTAGTGCTGATGCTGCTGGTCCATAGACCAGCCAGGCTCCAGAGCTCTGGCACCTCAGAGGCCCCTGAGTGTTGTAGACCATCATTCTAGGATAGGAATTCTCTTCAGCAGAGCAAACTCCGCATTTTTTGCCACTGATGAAGGGCACTATCCTTTTGACCAAAGGAAGTGGAAGGTGAGCCATGAGCCATTAGCAAGATTCTTCTGTCATTCTTAGTGTTACAAACTATAGCTTCCAGAACATTTTTAATTAGACCAAATTATTTAGTTTGGTTGTCCTTAGAAATCAAAGCCTCAGCTGAAATGTCTGTTTCATTTTGCTAGTGTAGAGTGCAGTGATTTTTAAGATGTTCAGCACTGCCTGCGGGCATATTTTATGGAGAAATAAACACAGCCCAATGAGATGTATAGTGTGGTTTTAATATATTATATATTCACTTATTTATGGGGAAAATAAACACACAAGCCAATAAGCTGTGTATTATTACTTTAATATATTGAATTTATTTCATACCTATATATTTTATGAGGGAAAATAAACTAAGATACATGATATTATTATAATAACATCTAATTGTTCCATATTAATTTATTTATGAGATAAATAAGCACAATTCAACATGACATAAGATTATTTAATGCATGAGATGAATTCCATATTAAGACAGTTTAAGGGATTAAATTCCAGCTAAATAAGATGCGTATACTTTCCACACTGAGGGACCTGTTAAAAAAAAATATGTAAAGGGCCTGCCTGTCTAGTCCTCTGTGTCACAACCTAGGTTGGCTCCCAGCTCATCCTGATACTTGCTGACTCTAAGTGCCTGGTACTCTTAAGTCCAGTTCTGCTAGTTGAGGGGAAAGTCTGAAAGGCAGGCCCAGAAAATAAACGGCTTTTAGAGAACGGCAGCATCTGCCCAGGAAGTAGCCCCCACAGTGTCTGTCTCTGAGCCAGAGAAATAGTAAATAAACCTAAGGAGGATGGATGGCTTTCTAGGGCCTTTTAAATCTCTGCGTTCTCAGAACAAACTAGGAAGCAGATCAGGAGATCGATCCTTGGTTTACAAGGAGCCAGGCAAGGTGGGGTGGAGGACTGGATATAGTATTAGGATGGAAAATGAAGTTGTTGGCTTAAGACAGGTGAGTCTGCATTTGGAGAAAGCCCTGGCCTGGCTTCAAATCCCAGAGCAAAGGCTCAAAAGTCAGATTAGGCGAGGCAGACCTGCCGCTCTCCTTCCCTCCCTACGTCCACAGACTTTTCTTCCATCTCGCATCCTCAACATCCGTTGAGCTCATTTAAAAAATAAAAGAAAGAGAAAGCAAATAACTAATGGGACACTGCCCGGCTCCCTTTCTTTCCTGGCGTCTGGAAGGCCCAGCGGGAGAGGGTGGAGGCGGGAGCGGATCCCGGGCTGGGCTGAGTTGGGCGCATCCCGAAGCCGCTGTCATGGCGGCCGCAGTCTCTTCCCTTGCCCTCCCCGCTTCGCCGCCCAAGCGCCATTTTGAGCATCTTCCCGGCTTCCCGGTCTCCCTTTCTCCTCGCTCCTCCTTCTCTCCCTGCGGGCAAGTTCCTCCTGATGTTGCTTCAGCTTCCCAGTGCTTGTAGCCTAGCTGCTCTTCGGATGCTCTTCTAACCCCAGCGACACCAGGGTGATCCACAGCGCCACATTTCACAGTGGCCCTCTTTTTTAGCCCATTTGGAGGCCAGTTACCATCCCTGGTATGGGGCTCTACTTCCCGAGAAAACCCCTGTCTCCACTTCAGTCCTTGGCTGTCCTACAGCTCCCAGGAGCCCACTTGGTGCCTCAGGCTGCCCGTTCTCAGGCTTTCTGCGTTCCCAGTAAGGCCCTCCACCCTGCTTCGGGCACCTAAATGAGAAACCTGGGGAGCCCTAGTATCCCTCTCAACTCAACTAAACGTCTGTGCCTCCACCATGCCCCTGAAACCTGTCCCCAGACCTCCACTCTGTTTGCAGCACACTCTCTCCCTCCATTCGCCCACCTTTATTTCTAAGTAGAGGCCTGGGGAACACCGCGCAGTGCCAAAGGGCCTCTGTTCCTCTGTGTGTGTGTCTGTGTGTGTGTGTGTGGTGGGGGAGACCCAGCTTCCAGCACCCCCCCCCCCCACACACACAAACACTCATCGCTGAGCCGTGGGCGGAGAAGCAGCCACCAATCGGACTACCTTTGTACCATCCGGACTTGCAGGCCCAGGGAGCTTTCTTATCCTGTGGGCCTTTGAACCTGATCAACTTCACTCAGGTCTTGGAGGGGTGAGGACGGGCTTTGGGGACGTGGGGAAAAGAGCTAGGTCCCAATACAAACACTCACATTTGTATTATAAAGACATTTATTTCATCTATGAAAATAATGTACAATAAATACTTTCCCCTTTTCCTATTAAAGAATTTTAATAAATAATCTACAGTCTAAAACTTAAAAAAAAAGAGGAAAATAGGTCCCTCTAGTCCGTTTGAAGAAAGGCCCCCTAGAGTTTATTTATTCCTGAGATTTCGTTGGAAGGAGTCTACCAAACGGAATTTTTCTATGTGATTTGAAAGAGACGCCCAAGTGCCCAATATTTTAAGAGAAAAAAAAGGGAGTGGATTAAATGCTAATTCAATAATACCTGAATTTTAGCAAAACACTTGTCTACACGACTGGGGGAGGCGGGGGAGGCTCAATTTTTCCAGCCGACTGCCAAAGAGGGCGGGGGTCCAAAGGACCGGGAGGAGGATACGGGTTAAGGAAACTGTAGGTCGATGGCACAGAGTGTGCTGGTGAAGAAGTCCAGATCTTCCTCACAAAAGGGGACAGGGCTGTCGAGAGAACCCTGTAGGCTGGAGGAGAGGCCTCCGGACAGCTGGAAACAGGAGTCGGCCGCGAAGAAGTTGAGGTCGGGCAGGAAAGGCGAATCCTGCCGCTCTGGGAAGGCGTCCTCTGGCAATAGTCGGGGCTCCAGACCACTGGTACCGCGCAGCGCGCAGCCGGGGCTCGGCTCGCCCGCGCCCTCCAAGCGATCGGCAAAAGGCAGGAGACCTGGGGCGTCCAGGGGTCCCGGCGCGACCTCAGACGGGTGAGAGCAACCTTCCCGCGCCGCCTGTGAGGCGGAGGGGCCGCCTGGACTGGCCGCGGGCTCCTCGGCAGGGTCTCCCGTGTCCTCCAGGGCGCCAGGACAAACTGGCTCCCCGTCAGGCGGCTCTCGGTGCTGCGTTTGCCGCTTGTGCTTCATGCGCCGGTTCTGGAACCAGACTTTGACCTGCCTCTCAGTGAGGTCCAGCAAGGCCGCGATCTCCACGCGGCGCGGTCGGCACAGGTACTTGTTAAAGTGGAATTCCTTCTCCAGCTCCAGCAGCTGCGTGTTAGTGTAAGCCGTACGCAGCCTACGCGCCCCACCGCCTCCAGCCTCCGGCAGGCCCGAGCCATCTATAAGAAAAACAGGCTGGGCGTCACAGCGGGCCCTGTCCTCAGACCAGGCTCAATTCGACTGAGAAATACTAGCCCATCCGCCAAAAACAGTATCATCAGTCGCCCCTTCCTTCGCCACCCCCAGCCAATGAGCCTCGCTCTTACTACTTTTCGGGTTCTTTCTGTTCTCTTCCTAGCCGACAGCCTCAGTCTGGGTCGAGGCAAAACATTCAAAATCTCCCACGGCCCACGGCACCCTTTCGCACCCAGAACCCCAGAACCCATCGCCCCAGTGGACCCCTTAATTGGGAACTTTCCAACCCAACCCAGGACAGGGTTCACAAAGATTGTTCTTCACCCCTCTTCCTAGCTCTCAAATTCCTTCTTTTCTAGAGCTAGAGGAAGGAGGATCGCAGCTTTTCCTGCCTCCACATTCGATCCCAGCAACAACACACTCTTTTCCCTACAATTCACGGGTGAAAACCCCAATCGAATTCTTTTCTTCCAGCAGAGAAAAAGCGCTTTCCCAACCAGCTTCCGAAGTCTGCTGTGGAGGAAAAATTGCTGGCTGCGGTTAGGCCTGAACCCCAGCGGGATATTCTTCTTCTCCACCCTAGGAATGGACCGGACAAGGAACCCCAACCGGCTCGCCACTTTTTTTTTTTAAACCTCCCCCACCGCTCTTTCCTAGGGCCTTCGAGCTGCCCCTCTCCCCATCCCCCATCACGCTAACCGACCTGCAGGCGATCCGACCCCGGAGGCCGGGACGGAGGAGGCGGCCGGGGAAGGAGACGTGGCGGATTGGCTGGGTTTCTTGGCGGATTTCTTCTCTTTCATCCAGGGGAACTCGGGGGCCGGGGGGGCAGCGGGGAGCGGCGGAGGTGGCGGCGGTAGAGCTGGCCCATCTTCGGCTCGCTTTTGGCTCCCGGGTCTCTGAAGGGTGGAGGCGCCGGGCTGGAGGCTGGGGAAGGTTTGCTCGAAAGGAGGAGGTGGAGGAATTAATGTCGACTCTTTGATTGATGAAGTTTGAAATGTCTCCAAGACAGCGGGGAAGGAAGTCAGACACTCGGCGAGCGATGGCTGGCTGTTTATAAACCCAATCTCCCTCTCAAATTCAAAATTCATGGCTTTCAATGTGGGGGAGGGGGCCTGCTTGGGGGGGGCGTCAGGAGGGAGGATCGGAAGGGACCCCCCCTCTTGCCCCCCCCAGGTTTATGTGATGGAGCGATTTTGGAGGGGGAAGATTTCGCGTTCTTTCTCTTTTTTAAAAATTTGGTCCTTTATAATTGTATATTGCTGATAAATACTAGCGTATGGGGACTCTCTCTATTAAACCCAAGACTCCGGCGAAATTGCAGGGAATTCTTGGTCACGGGACTGGCCTCGGCCAATCGCTCGTCTGGGCCTGGTGGAAAACAGAGAGCATTATTTGCTTTAATTGATTCAAAAACTCCAGAGGACCACGACCTGGACACCATGAGCCCCCATTCCTACACCAGTGGCTCACACTCTCTCTCTCCAAGGCCTCCCTCTCTCCAGAGAAGCTAGAGGAACCTCTTCCTCATCCTCTTCAGAGGATGGAAGGTTGTGGGAGCCTGGGAAATGACAATCTAAGAGAGAAATCTTCCCTCTTTTCCACATATTTTTAATAGAATAAATTAATGCTTTCTTTATGGCCAGCAACATCCTCTTCCCCACCCCACTCCCCCAAAGAAAGAAGAATGAGAAAAAATATATATATATATATATATATTTTAAAGAAGAATGAGAATCTTAATGTTGGAGGAAGAGTAGAAAGAGGCTAATGTTAAGATGTAAATAAAGATTTGCAATCACCAGCATCAGTATCCTCATTCCACCCCTCCAAAGCAACAGTTCAATCTTAGAAAATGGACAGACACTTCCAGGCTGACAGGAGTGAGGTAAATACTGAAGGGCACTCTATAGCTGTGTGGCCTGGGTTCTCTTAGTATGCCCAGTGTCTACACCACTGGCCCTGCCTCTTATGTCCATCCACCTGCCTTCTTCACTTGCAGCATCCAGACTTCTCTATGAGACCTCCTTTCCAACAGGCAGGGTCTAAGATGCATATGTACTCACTCAAGCCTCAATATCCAGAGGCATGAATAAGAACCAAGGTAGCCACTGATTTAAATTAAGAGTACTCTCAAAAGCTCAGGTCAAAGAATGGGTTGGGGGAGCTTTTTCTGCTAGGACAAAGAGCCTTTCCCTCCCATCTTTTACATTTGTGCTAGTTTCATATACATATACAGAATTCCCTAAAGATGAGGGGTGGGTAGAAGTAATGACCAGTGAGATGATATTCCATTTCTGGCCCCTGGGGGAAAATGTTTTTTAAAATTTATTTTATTTTGAGGGAACCAAGATCATCTGAACTTTAGAGGGTGTTGTAATTTACTAGAGGGAGGGGGCACAAGACTCAGAGCCCCAAGCAATTGGTAGGAAACTAGGCCTCAAAGCAGAAAATGAAAAGTCGATCTGAGGGAAGATTTTTGAATAAGTGGGTCAGAGGGACCAAGAGGAGATGAGGCGATCAATCTTAGCCCCCTGACAGCTCCCTCCTATTGCATCAAAGAATTTTGGTCTTTGAGAAAGCATAGGCAACAGCAGAAATTTCACATCCCTTTAAAAAAGCGGGAAGGGGGGGTGAGGAGAGAAAGGTGATTCTGAGAGAGCCGGGAAACAGATGGGGAATGGGGGAATGAGGACAGAGGGAAGGCGCTAAGTTGGGTGGAAAGTTTGCCTTGAGAACTCCCACGGCTCTGTCCTCCCCTCCCCCTCCTCACTCTCTGCTGCCCAGCCTGGAGGAGAAAGCTGGTTAGCAGAGAAATGGCAACTCAGCCGGGAGCTGGACTAGAAACTTTCTGTCAATGTAACATCCGCGTGGGTGGTGGTGAGTATTTAAAAAGAAGGCCAGAGACCTCTTGAGTAGAAGGGTGGGGGTAGAGGACAGTGGGGCTGGAGAAAAGGGGGACTGGAAGAGGTGGGGGCTACAGGGACGTAGGAAGGAGGCTCTGGAGGGCTCAGAAGAGAAAGAGCTGCTTTGACCTGGGAAAACTGGCCAGAGACAGTTGTGTACAACTCGAATCCAAAGAAAACAATTTTGGCCATTTGGAGATGTGGATGGGGGTGGGCACGGAAGAATCCAAGTAGTAGCTGTCTGGAAGTTGTGCAGGGAGGCCTACCAGGGGTTTCTTTTTCTGGCCACCCTCCTTGAGCACCTCTGGAAGTTGAGAAACAGCCTCTCCAGCTGGCTGCAAGATCTCTAGCTTCTCTCTGCAACTCTGGTCAGCCGAGACTGTCTCTGCAGGAAATACAGCTCTCTCTAACCCTAGCTGACAGATTTTACAGCCAGATTAGCGAACATTGGAAAACTTGGGTGTTAAAAGGGGCCAAGAGAGCCCTCCTTCCCAGAGACATCCCTCCTCCGCCCCCCTGCCGTGCTGTGAATCTTACAGCACAGATATTTTACCCAGGTCTTTGGCTGCTTTCACTGAACGCCTGGAATCTCCCCGATAGAAGACTAGGGAACACCAAGCCAAGTCGTTTCTTATTTTTCCTGTTTGTAAATCCAGCTTCAAGCCAAAGCTCTGTTTTTCAAACTCAAGCTAAACTCTCTTTTTCTGCCTTTCTCCCGCTAGATAAATAAGCACCCCAACTCACCCCCCAGAGCCAAACATGGCGCTTCATCTGGTTATATCATTCAGAAAATGTTATGCAGGGAATAGGAAGAGAAAGAAAGAAATTTGAAAGAAAGAAAAAAATTGAGCATTACACATATTTGATCCCAAGCAAACTTTGCATGCTCTTAAGCCTTTAAATTATAGCCTGACCCAGTGCTAAATTACTTGCTGCTTGGATGAGCTGAGTCCAGTTAAAATCCTACTTGGTGATAGTAGTGGTGGGGAGGGTGTAGAATTCAGGTTGCTTTTTTATTGTTATTTATCGTTGCATAAAGACTATAATTACTAACCTTGGACTGCCAGGATGCAACATAAAAATGAAAATCAGCCCTTGCTTTAAGGCTGAGGGCCTGGAACGATTCTCATTGTCCTCCCCCTACCCCAATCACTACCACCAAATATATGCTCCTAATTAAGCAATGCGGGCGCATCGCTTACAATTAGAATTATGCAACTCTTCAGCAAGCAGCCATAGCTTCTCTTTCAACGAATTAGCTCCATATTTCAGCCACCCTGTCTCCTGGCTCTTATCGGCTCCAGCGACGGGCGTTGGTGACATTTCATCTTTGACAGACCCTCTCTATCCTCCCTCCAATGTGATAAAACTTTTATGGAATCACGACTAAGAAATGAAGTTCTCCCGAGAATGGTGGTAGAGCCTCACTTTAGCCTGGGGACCACTTTATTTACGCTTGGATCCAACAGCTTCTCCCACCCTTCTCTCCCCTTTCTCTGGGAGGAGAAATCAAACACTTGTCTCCTCTTCCACGGCCCCGAGTTTTATTTAGTTATTTAATTTCACTTTGGATTTAAAGTTTGACCTGAGAAGTCTAGGCCTCGGATTTTTTTTTTTTTTTTAGATTAATCATTTTCCTTTGTTTTCATTTTAGACCCAATGGTGGTTGGGCTTCGGGTCACGTGACGACTTCTTTGTAGCTCCGGAAGAGGACTGTGAAGTTTAGGTTGCGTGGAAGAAACAGTAATTGACCAGATTTGGGGGCGGGGGTGGGGCGTTGCGCGGGAGTCTGTGGCTAAAGCCAGCAGACAAAAGGTCAATGAATGAGAAAAAAACGGGAAAGGCAAAGAGGACAAACAGAAAGATCTACCTAGAGCACTCCAGTTCCCTCTCCCCTCAACTTGTTACTTAAACCTTAGCTAAAGAAGTTGGCAGAATGTTCCAGGCTATGTGTGAGAAACCGTATTTAAAGCCGACACACATAAAGGCGGAGACAGGAACCTGAGCACTGGACAAATAGGCCAGGAAAGGGTCTGCAATGTCCTCCCTGGAGGGAAATTTGGCAGTCAGCAGCCTTGCTCTGCTATCTAAATCGGACTACTAGGACAAGATAAAATTGATAACAGAAAATTTTATTCAAGAATTGTTTGACAGACAACTCTTTTAAGTAAAGAAAAAAGTAACTACAGAAGAACAAAGAAAGTTCCAAGAGGGAATTAATGCTAATTCTACAAATTCAGGACTATACAGTGACGATTAGGAGCTGAGGTTCATGCCTTTTAGAACTAATTACAATTGCTCATATAAGTACGAGTTTAACATAAATCTACAGCTCTTTTCTAGAGTACAATAACTAAAATAGCTGGTTTTACATGACAGGAAACACAACGTCCTTTGTAACAAGTAAATACTAAAAAAGTACAATCTTTTCCTTTTTCCCTCATATAAATACATAATGTAGGGGGGATAAATAATACAAAAAGAAAATATTTTAACAGGCTATAACCAATAAATATATATGAAAATGTTCACTAGAACACACGCTTTTTGAGCGATGCTGGACTTCTTCAGGCCCAGGCATCTCTCACAGTTGTTTTTATATCCATTAAAATGTAAACTCTAAGTGCAACAAAAGTGTCCTGTCAGGAGGTTGAGCAAGGCACACAAGCCCAGCTGCAGCTCCTGCCTGGGACAGACAGTTTGTTCAAATATACCCTGTTTTCACGTTAAGTCAAGAGAGCAACAGAAGAAAAGTGTAGAACCTTATGTCTCTGACTGCTTTCTGTGGAGAGAGGGGGATGGATCTGGAGCTGAGACAGAGGCAGCAGAATGGGCAAACCTTCAGTCCTGACAGCTTGCCTGCTCTGGCCTCCCAACTTTTCCTTAAAAGAAAAAAATATATATATTTGTGATATAGGCAGCTCTGACTTTCAGGATCTCTCACCATCCCTGAGCCCTCTAACAACTGTAATTGATGGGAGTGGGGTATAGATATTAATGACCTAGAGCAGGAAAACATGGGGTTAGAAATAGAGAAGGGACTCCAATAAACTTCCCATAGATGAGAGGAAATTTGAGGTTTCAGGAAAGTGAGAGGGAAACGTGCTTTGTGCCCTTAGGTTTAAAATGTGTTTTCTTATTTTTTTAAAGGAGAATTCAGAGAGTAAAAAATTAAAATTTGGGAGAATTACCCGCAGAGATGGAAAGTAAGTTGGTTAGTGATGGCTTAGCCATCTTGTCTGTTTTTTCAAATGTGCTTCTCTGCCTTGTTTTTCTACTTCGTTTTCCTCTACCCCACTGCCCTGCGTGGAATTCCAGCTGCTAGTGCTAGAGCCCTGGGGTTGATGGAGTCATCTCCAATCTGCTGTGGATTCCTTTCTCATGGGTTGGCAGGCAGATGGAACTAAGGGTAGAGGATTTAAAAGCAACCTCTCAGGCCAGGGGGAGGGGAAGGCGCCTGAGGCCCGTACTATCCAGCAAGCCTGGCTACCACCTCCCTGGCCTACCTTTCAGAACTCCAGGGTCCCCTCCCAGGGCTCCGCAGTCCTCCTCACCTCTACCCTTCGCCTTTGACCTGGCCCGTCCGCCCTCCCTTTCCCATCACAGGTGAGTTAATTTGGGTGCTTCTTGGATTCTACCCTGAGGAGGAGGCGCGTGGTGAGAGGAGAGGTCTGTGTAGGTGGGGTGGGGGTCGCAGGGTCCGTGGTGCTGGCTGGCGGCCATAGGGGGCGCCCCATTGTAGTCCAGGTTCCCCGAAGTGTGATGGGAAAGGTGGTTGAGGCCATAGAGGGAGGGGCCGGCAGGGGGCGGCAGCGGATCCGCGTAGCCGCCCCCGCCCACGTACACCGGGCTGCCCTGCATAGTGGGCGTCCCGTAAGCGCCCCCGTTGGCTTGGAGGACGTGGGGCTCATAATCTGGCGCCGGGGTCGGGGGGTATTTTTGGGGGGCGCCGCAGCCTTTGAGAGAGGGTTGATAGTTGGAGGGCAGCGCGTAGGCATTCTGGTGGGCTTTGCCGAAGGCAGGCGGGGACGGGCTCTCGTAGCTGGGCGTCATGGAATGTAAGGCGTTCATGAAGCCGGCCGTGGACTGCATGGGTTGCGGGGGGCTGCCGGCTGGAGAGGGCCCCCCCGACGACGAGGCCAGCCCCTTGGCCTTCTGGTCCTTCTTGTACTTCATGCGCCTGTTCTGGAACCAGATCTTGATTTGCCGCTCGCTGAGGTTCAGCAGGTTGGCCATCTCCACGCGGCGAGGCCGGCACAGGTAGCGGTTGAAGTGGAACTCCTTCTCCAGCTCCACCAGCTGCGCGCTTGTGTACGCCGTCCGCGCCCGCTTGGACGCCGCCGACCCCGGGGGGCTCTTGTCCCCTCCCCCGCTGCTGCCACCGCCCCCGCCGCCGCCCCCACTGCCTCCTCCGCCACCACCGCCGCCGCCGCAGCCCTCTGCTGGATCCGAGGGGGAGGAGTGGGAAGGGGAGAAAATGAAATAAAAGATAATTACTGAACACGCCGAAATTGAATGCATCGTTTCTTAATAAATCCAGGCCTGGACTCAGAGCCCCCGCCGCCCTCCCCTTTGCATCCCCGCCTCCTCCTCACTATCCCCCTCCCACCGCCCGTCGCATTAGCGGACACTCTATAATAGTGGCATTTATTAAGAGACCTGTTCTCCTCTCGCTGCCCCAGCTTATGAAAATTTGATCATGTCACACAGAGCCGCATGGCCATTTATTTAGGGCTGGATTTTCACGTGTGTGTTTCCACCACCTTATCCCAAATTTCAGATCTGGGAAGACATTCTCCCTACTCTGCCCCATCCTGCAGACAGGGTGGGTGACTAAGGAGAACCCTTAGGGGAAATGTGGATACTTATGGGCAGGACCCTGGAATGTGGCGCCAAGAGACTGCCGTGCCTGGAGGCCAGGATCCGGGGACGCTGTGATTAATACCCATAGTAATCATACTTAATAATAATCAATCCTGGATGACTCTTCGTCCTTCCAGCAGCACCTCTTGGCTCTGCGGCCTTGGGAAGGTCTCTTAAGGCCCAGTACCCAGCCTTCTGGAGCTCACAGCTTAGGTGGAGGGTGGCTGGAGGGAGAGGGTGTTGGCGGGGTCAGGGATCATAGGCGGTGGTGTTACCGAAAATGCGCTGCCACCTGCTAATGTCCCCAGGCCGCCTCCTGGGCGCCTAGGGGCTAGGTGCTAGAATAACAGCGACATTCCTGGCTTGGACAAAAGCTGATGAGAGGAAGGCAGAGAGCTGGTACCTGTGCCGGGGGAGCTGTTTTTCAGCTTGGACGTTTGCCTCGACTCTTTCATCCAAGGGAATATCTGTTTGGTGAGGGTGGAGTTGGAGCCAGGACCGCACTTGGGGGGACCGCTTTTGCTGGGCCCGACACCATTATTGCTGTTGCTACTGGTACTGGTAGGTGCGGCGCTGGGCGGGGGTGAGCCGGGCGGGGCGGGCAGGGGCTCCGGGGCCAGGCCGGGCCTCATGCAGCTGCCGTTGAGCTCCTTGCTCTTGGCATGAGGGGCAGCGTTGCCCAGGGACTGCAGCGAGCACGCTGAGCGTTGATAGTCACCTTCCAGGTGCGTGGCGGCCTGAAAGGGGGGTTGGGGGGGGCCGTCGTAGCCGAAGCCATTGCTGCCAGGGTACGAGGAATAGCCTCCGAAGAGTGCAGCCGTGGCGTTGTCGTAGTAGGTGGCTTTCTGCATCGCTGGGTGAGGCCCGGGCAGTGGGTGACAACTTGCAAGGGCCTGATACCCTCAGGATCGGACATTGGCACCCCAGAGGGTCACATGACAAGCTGGACCCCCCCCTTCCCCTCTCTGCCCCCCTCCTCCCGAGTCTGTTCCAAGCAGCTGACCTGTGGGGCGAGAGAAGAGACACAAGGGGGAGAAGAGGACTGGGGCTCCACTCGAATCCATCTTAGGAACTGAAAAGGGAACTGACATCAATAGGATTTTTTCTTCTCCCCTCCCCTACATCTCCAGAGCAGATGCTGAGGCCAGGTCCCTGGCCTGAAGTGGATTTTTCTTATTTCAAAGCGTTAATTTTCAAGGGAAAAACCCCACCAGTTTTCACTTCTACTTAAAAAGCAAGGACTCTACTCCTTTGGAACTGCCTAGGTATAGAATTGTACTACTGCAAGCAAGGGCCATTGCTTCTCTCTGGTCTGTGCACTAGCCCCTGGCCTCTCCTATTCTCTCTCCCTACCTCCTCTCCCCTCAACTCTGGGATAGAGTGGCTCAAGGGAGGGAGCAGTAGGAGACGCAAAAATCCTCAACACCCTCTTGTGAGCTCAGCAGCTTCTCTGATTCCTACCTTTGCTTCCCTCCATGTCTGTTTAGGTCTCTCATCCAAGCAAAGTCTAGCCTGGAGGAAAACCAGAGGATCTCAGAAAAAGACTACAGGGAGAAACAAGTTCAGCAGGGAATCTTCTCTTGTGAGGTATCCTCCCCCAGGCCCTCCCACAAAGGACAACAACAACCTGATCTAGAAACTTCTGGAAGATTTTTAACCTCCAGAGCCAGCTAAACTCAGCGTCAACCATCCATGGCCCTGCTGCAGGTACCAACACCTCCAGCCTGGGATTTGGCAGCCAGCAGCCCCCATGGGGGCCTCAAATGGAGCAGGATTGTTTCTATTTTCCAGGCCAGTTGGTGCTGTGACCATTTGGCCTAGGTCTCTCTCCTCACCTCTCTTTTCTTCCATCAGACTATTTTCCCACCCTTTCCTTGACAGTCTGTTTTCTTTGATTTCCCCAAAAGAAAAGAAGAAAAAAGAAACTGCATAACTGCTGAACTTTTCTACCAAAAGTGCTTTCTAAAAGAGAAAATTATTCCTGAGGAAAAAAAACATCAACAAAGCAATTTGAACAATATTATTTTCTGGGTTGGAAACCTTGTTGACTGAGGTTCCCTAAGGTAAAAAAAAAAAAAAAATGCAATTACTATTTTAATACAGCCTTTTAAAAGCATGCCAAAAAAATAAAGAATCAAGCTATCATAAGATTTTGTGTTTGTCCTAAAACTTCTGACTGCATTTTTCCCTCCTTCCCAACCCTTCACCACTTTTCATAAAACCTCTACACTGACCCTCTCTTCTGACATGTGCTTGGAAAACTTAGAATCTCATTTAGCCTAGCTGCTCAACTCCAAAGAAAATAAAAATAGGAAAATAAAAGGAGTGCAGGTGAAGGAAGTCCATCCCACACATAAATCCCCTTCTTAATGGCACAGATTTATACTCAAAAGGGAGCAGGGGTAGCCCTGAGTTCCCATTGGTTTCTAGAAATACACATGGGTCTGCAAAGCAGCAGGTCCTTCCAGGGAGAACCAGAGTTCAATTGACCAGGCTGACCCAGTCCCTTTATTATTATTACCACTAGCCTCTGATGATTTAACCAAAATTAGCTTGGAAGCAGCCCTTGCTGAAGGGGGAATTAATTAACAGCATCAGCTGAGTTTGTTATTAATAGATAGAGAAGAGAATGAAATAGAAACGTTGGCGGGGTTGGCTGAATGGACCCTGGCTTTATTTAGTCTAAATGATTGTTACAGCAATAATAATGGTGATGATGGTGGTGATGATAGTAATAATAATAAAACAATAATTTGACTGGACGCCTGGGGCCCAAATTCCTGTCGCTCCCCCTGCAATAAACCCCAAACCATCGTAGGACCTTGGCCAGGCGACTGTGGGAAGCAAAGGAGCGAGAGACGCAATAGTAAAGAATGGAGACTCCACCGGCGGTGAGACAGGGCCGGCAAGGTTTGTGCACCCCAGTAGCCCCGACTGCCGCCCGCCGCTGGACTGTCTCAGCCACTGCTGGCAGGTGATGAGCAACCAGCCGACTACGCTGGCCCAAGGAAGCAAAGAAAAAGAGATTAGGACACCAAAACAGTTATCAGCGGCAGGTTCCAAGCACACCAGCCGACCGAGGGCCGAGCCCTGCAGGCAGCAGCAAGTTTGGGTGTTGGAGGTAACCGAATTAAAAAGCGCCGTAGCAACTCGGCTTCCGGACTTGACTTAGCAGGGCTCCGGGTTGGGGCGCGCCGAGGCCTGGCTTTGGGACAGTGGGAAGAGGGAAAGGTACCATGGGGGATCGGAGATCTGGGATCCAGGGCAAGAGGGGGTGGGGAACAGATCCACCAAGCCAAACATATCTATTTTCCTTGCCTCCATGTTGGAAAAATTCAAGCTCCATATGGCTCCTTCAGAGGGAGGGAGGGAGGGAGCCGGTGGCTCCCGGTTTCCCCCAAGGGTCTCGCTGGACAGGGGAGGTGAGTCCCCCTAAGAACTCCACGTTTCCATGCATACTCCGGGGAAAGTAAAGGGAAGGTAACAATAGCAGAGGAAGCCCTGGGAGAGAAGATAATTCAGCTTCCAGGACTTAAATTAATGGAAGGAAGAAAAATAAAAGAACAAGAAAGGAAGAAAGAGAAAGGTTGGTCTTTTCTTAGGGGGGTAAAATTTAGCTTTGGATCTGTCTGCTGAAAGAAAAGAGAAGAAACGGAGAGAAGCAAGAAGAGAGAGGGAGAGAGAGGGAGAGAGAGTGAGGGAGGGAGGGAGGGAGAGAGGGAGAGAGAGGGGGAGAGAGAGAGCCGCTGCGTGGAAGGAAGCTTAAAGCTTGTGAACTCTTCTTGAACCGAGATTGGAGTCATATGGGCCATAAATCATTGAGACATACTCTCCGCCATTCACAAACTGATAGCCTATTTCAGTCCAGCTTACCTTAGCCACCGACGAGGGGAGAACAGGCAGACATAATATATATTCACATCGAGCCCCAGCGCGAGCGGCAGGCGAGAAATCTCCCCTCCTTGAAAGCAAAGGAAAAAAGACCACTGTTTAAATCTGCGTTGCCCCCCTCAAAGCCACCCCGGCTGGGGAGCCCGAGGGGCAGACCGGCCAGAGGAGCCGTGCAGCGTCCGCTTCAATTCACTCGGCTTAGGAGTGGGGGTGCGCAGGAGGAAGGGGGTGGGGGAGCTGGGGAAAAAAATAGAAGACCGAAAGGTGCCGGGGCAGCTCAGCTCGCCGAGAATCCAGCTCCCGGCTCCAGCACGGCCAAGCCGCCACAGTGTGGTTGCCCTATAAGACTGGTACGCCCTACTCTCCGTAACAATGGCCTCTGCTTTTGCACAGGGAAAAAAAACCACACAGACACACACACACTCACTCACACACAGGCTCACACACATCCCCACCTCTCCCCCTTTAGCAAGCTTAGATGCCTGATAAGGAGAGAAGGTGGTGGTGGTGGTGTGGGAGGGTAGAAATTTAAACACCCCCCCACAAAAAAAAGAGTGAGAAGAAAAGAAGGTGGAGGGTATTCCTTTTATTTTTAAGAACAGGTATATTTTAAATTTTATTTTGGGGGTACAGGGAAGAAGAGGAGAGCAAAGGCAAGGAAGGCCAGTGAAGTTCACAGCTCCCCCCCACTAGTGAACCATTATGCTAATTTGAAAAGTAGCAGTGGGAGGCTGAGTCAAAGGCAGGCCTCGCAGGGGGTGGGGGTGCAGGATGCCCCTCGAGTTCATTCGCAGTTAGGACTTTTTAAAGAAGTAGTTTCACTCCTGCGGGACTGGTGGCTGGGTCTCCAGCTTCTCCCTCTCCGACTCCCTCCTCCTGAGCCTCCAGCCTCTGCTCCTCCACACCCTCTTTATTTCTATTTCTTCTTCTTTCTCTCTCTTTCTGAAAATCTCCAGGCTTGGTCTCTAACCAAGGGAGGAGGAAGGCCAGACCTTTTTTTTTTTTTTTTAGAACAGACAACAAGCGGTGAGTGATGATTTTAAAAACTCAGAACATCTTGTGGGGGGAGAAGGGTTGGGAAGAGGGTGACAGAAGGAGGACCCTGTGTTTAGCTTAAGGTCCAGACCGGCTGGCAGTAAAGAGGCTGTGAGAACTTTACGCAGAAGTTTCTGTTAAGATTCTCACCTCTGGATAGGCAGAAGAGGCTCAGAGGTGATAAGGATATTTGTGCTTCTAAGATGAGAAGAAAGAGCAGAATGACTTAATTTTAGATGCACTGGCAGAAGAGAAGGAGAATAGTTATTATTATTATTCAGAATAAACCTGTTTGTTTCTCTCTGCTCTGCAAGATTTATGACTCTTGGCACAAGTGAGGAAGGCCACAAAAACTAAATTTTTCTTAGGGTATATTTGAGCAGAGAAGTAAAAGGCAAGGCGGAGGCCCGTAGGAGGAAGAAAGGAGCCAAGAATGTAGGTGTCTGCAGATTTGGAGTGGGGGGTGGGGGAAGTCATTGGAAAGGAGGAAAAAGACAAAAAGAGCACCGGGACGTTTCTAAAAGCAGAAGTGTTTGCAAATCTACCTAACTGCTGACTCAGCTTAGGGGATAAAATAGAAGGCAGAAAGTTTCCTTTTTCTACAAAAGCAGTTTAGAAAACTGGTTCTCTTAACTTCGAACAGAACCAGCCACTAACTTGTGATTTCGTGGTTAGGATACTTGGCTTTTGCCTTCTCTCATCTGGATGTACCAGCAGAGGCCACTGGGACTGGGGAAGACAAAGGTGAGAGATGGTTTCCAGCTATTGTTTCCCCTCACACCCTCTCAATCCCCACTCAAAGGCACTGCTTTGGGATGAGAAGAGAGTGGTCCCTGGCCTCTGTTCCCCATTTCTTCCAGGTCAGCTAAGTCAGGCCAGGTAAGTTAAAGCACTGGGGTTTCCTGGGACCCTGCTAAGCAGGGGGAACCTGTGGCCTTCCTACCCTCCAGTAACAGGAGCCACATGCAGAGCCTCAGGCTGCGGACACCCTTAGGATCTTATCCCCTGCCTAAAGAGTTGGTCTCTGGGGCAAGTTGGGGAAAGGTGAGGATGGAGGGTGGGAGCCATTTTTCTGTGTTTATTACTAGCAACAAGAAAAGAAAATGTCTAAGCCAGATCCAATGTTGGGGCTGAAGCCAAGATCCTCAAAGAGACTCACTAGATCCTCAAAGAAGTCTGCCCTGAGATCTCTAAACCCTGATTAGAGACCTCCAGGATTAGATCCCATGTAACTCTGGCCCTTGTGGGTCAGGGACTTTGGCCCAGGGAGGCTCCCAGTGCATAAGGGAACCAGTACCTTTGGTTATTTTTTTCTCTTCCTCCTGAAAATAAAAAAGTTGAGACTACAACCCTCCAGCTCTCCTAGCTGTTAACTACTACCACTGATGACTGGGAAATTGAGAGAAAAGAAGAACCTATCACTTCAGGGACTGCACAACTTTGCCTTGAGGAATAAAAAGAGAGCCCAAAAGGCACCCAACCAGCTGCTGGCCTGTAAGAAGAAAAGCGGCCCGGGCCTGGAACCGAGCTGAGGGCGGAGGAGTGTTCCAGAGACAGCAGTGGACCCCTCCCCTCCTCGCCCCAAGCTTCCTCAACCTTTTGTGGTCCCTCTGGCTACACAAGACAGTAGGGTAGTGGAGAGGGAGTGAAAAGGAGGGCTGGGGAGCAAGGATACAACCTGGAGAAAATTTCAGAGGACATGTACCCACAAATGCGGTAGGAGATAAAGGGGGAGTCTTCCTAATTTTGGACAACAGAGCCCATTTGGGCAACTGGATTCCAATTTGGTTTCTTTTTTGCCTTTTTACATCCCAGTTTGGTTTCTTTCTTCCCTTTTTTCTTCCTTTCTCAGAGGCTTCTGGCCAAGAGGCCAGGTGCCCCTGATTGAGGCCGGCAGGCTGGAGGGGAGATGGTAGAACAAGCACCCCTCAGAGTGCCCCTTTCGTTTGAGGTGTTCCTGCAGGCTAGGGGCTTTTCCAACTCCAGGGGACAAGGGTAGTAAGGAGCTTTGGCAGGGAACGTGATGGGGGACACCAGAAGGGTCTCAGGGAAGACTTTGGGGTCTGGGAAAAAATGGGAGGGAGAGAAGGGTTTAATCAGTGAAGTAATAGTTAAGAGGCAGACTGGAGAGAGCGGAGGGACCAATTTCTTCCTGGATTCAGGGAGGGAAACATGGGCAACTCTGTGTGTGTCTGTGTATGAGAAGGAGGGGTTGGGGAGAGAAAGAAAAATTGAAAAAAAAGAAAACTGAGAGAAAGATTGAGAGACAGAGACATTAGTGTAAAGTAATAAAGGCAATAAGAATAAACATAAAGATTAGAGAAAATGTCCCTCTTCGTAGACATCTTTTCTTCTTCCTTTCCATTTCCTCAGAGCCACAACACTCACTAAGGGGCAGGGAACACTTTAAACCCCCCTAAGCAATCACCAGTCACTGCTTTTCTGGACCTTGGTGGTGGAAGTACACATATTTGCCTGTCTCTCTCCTCCACAAATCCATCCACAGGCAAACGAAAATTCTTTCAATAATGGGCAAACTGTCTGCCTCCTTTAAAACTGATTTTGGATCTCAGCCTTGGAACAAACGGAAACAAGGATCCTACTCCCCAGCTCAAACAACAGAAAATTTGCCTGGCCCACCAAGCTCACTAGGGAGCTGGGATCTGGGAGCCTGGGGCAAGGTGTTTAGGAATGGGTCTGTCTGGGTTCCTGGTGCCACACTTTTCCAGTTTCACTGCACAACTTTGTGGCTGTGGCAGAGTAGTATAAAATTCACATACTCGGGTGGCACCTGTGGCTCAACAAGTAGGGCGCTGGCCACATATACCAGAGGTGGTGGGTTCAAACCTGGCCCCAGCCAAAAACTGCAAAAAAAAAAATCACACACTCACCCATCTCCTCTTTAGTATTAATAAAGATTTCAAAGCAGGGGATTGTAAAAAGGAAATTGCTAATGAATAAGGATCCTGGCATTTGGATCCCCAATCCTGAATTCTCTAACATACCAGAGTAGGAAGGAACAAAGGGGCACCGGGAATGAGCAGATCTCTGCCCCTCCACAGAAGCCTGTGCAGACCCTGTTCAGCAGAATCAGAATTGAAAGAAGAAAAAGGCTACTACAGTGGGAGGAGAAATATCCAAGCTGTACTTTTCCGCATCTTAGGTGTGGGGGTGCTGCCCTCTTCCCGGCTAAGCATGAGAGTGGGAGGCAAGAAAAATAGGGCAGTCAAGAGGGTCTGCTGGAAGCTGCCTGAAGACACTCTCTAGTGCTGTGACGGAAGTTGGGAGCCTGAGCAAGGCTGGTTCCTTGGTGACACATCCCAGTTCTGAATTAGGGCTCCCGCCTCATTTACAGTCTTAGACTGGCAACCCACATCCTGCCCCAAGGAATGTCCAGACAGGTGGGCAGAGTAAAGAAGGCAAAGTGAGAGAGATTTCTAATCTTCTAATCTTGCATAGCTTGAGGGGTAGGGGTGATGGGAAAGGAAGGGAGAAGCCCAAGCCGGCAAGAGAAGGACAGGGGCCCAGTCCCCTGAAAGTGTCTGTGCAGATCTCTCCTGACAGATTGGATGTCTCTCTCCCAGTGACCTCTATTTAGCAGACAATAACTCACTGGATTAATGACCAATCTGTGGAAGTCCTTCCAAATTGCCTCCAAATATAAAACCCCAAAGTCAGAATGGGATAGGGCCAAATGCTGGGCCCGCCAACCTTTTGCTTTTTTCCCTCTCAAAATAGTGTTTGAGGCTAGACTTTAGGAAGTAGATGATGTGGCCATAGACTGAGATTTCTAGAGGCCCAAAGATGAGGTATTTCCAATTTCTTCCCACTCCTTCCTCCCCTAGAATTCATATCTCAAGCCACACTTGCCAAAGCAGCCTGGAAACCTCCTCTCCCCTGTGGGTTTCCTCATATCTCTGATCCCACAAGAAATTTCCTTTCTTTAAGGGCATGGTGGCTCACACCTATAATTCTAGCACTTTAGGAGGCCAAGGCAGATGGACTGCTTGAGCTCAGGAGTTAGAGGCCAGCCTGAGCAAGAACAAGACCCCTCTCTACTAAAAGTAGAAAAAAAATGAGCTGGGCTTCAGCTAACTGTAAGTCCCAGCTATTGGAGAGGGCGAGGCAAGAGGATCACTTAAACCCAAGAATTTGAGGTTGCTGTGAGCTATGATGCCATGGCACTCTACTATCCAGGGGAACAGACTGAGACTCTGTCTCAAAAAAAAAAAAAAAAATTGCTTTCTCACAACCATGTACCTGTACCTGAGAAACTAACTACCACTTCTTTCTAATTTTATCTTCCCCCAATTGGGGGAAGAGGTAGAAAATAAGAGCAAGAATAAAGTGTGGGTCTTCCACCACGCAGACCTTCTGTCCTGGTTGCCCTGAGGAGAACTGATAGAGTGGTGTGGCACTGTGTGTGCGCCTCGTCCCAGGAAGAGAGGGCCCAAAGTCCTAAGGGCCTGGGTGAGACTAGGGAGGTGGTATCTGCTATCATAGAATCTAAACTCAGAAACCACCGTTCAGTCCCTGGGGTTGGGTAGGAGGCATCTCAAACTACCATATTCTGAATAACTCCAGCCTTAGCCCGGCACCTGGCAGGGAATGGGCCTTGCTCAGTGAGCTCCAGCTCCTCCTTCCTTAGCTTATCCCCAAATGCCAATTCTAGCTAGTGAGCCCCTCTCCACTGCCTTCTATTTCCACTGCTCTCCACGAGGTTCTTCCATGCTGAGAATAAGGACACCTTCAGGAGAGGAAAAGACCAGATTTCAGCGGATTTCCTGGAGCTAATCTACAATCTATGTAACCAACCACTGCTGGAGGCATTTTTGTATGTCTGAATATTACAAATAAGCATGTAGCAACCTATCCCCTGATGCCCACAAAACTCCGGGACACCCAAGGGAGCTGCTCCTAGAAGTTAAATACACAGAGAGGTACTCAATGTCAGAAGTGGGGAGAACTCAAGGAATGTCCTGTCCAACTCTGCCATTCTTACAGACAAGGAAACTGAGTCCCAGCAAAAGGACGTGGAGTCATGCTTGGGATAGGCCTGAGATTTGGGAAGCTTATATTCTGGGCAGTCCAGCTTGGCTGTGTGTTATGAGATAGGACACTCCTTGAACCTGTGCCTCCTTTTGTAAAGCCTGGGTATATGTATGAGGGGCTGTGTTAGGCTAAATGATCTCTAAGATCCCTTTTGGATAGAAAGTTAATGATTCTTTTTGTGTTGATATAAAAAGTGAGTGATAATAAACAGTAATAAACTGAGTGTAGACAATTACAGGCACCATCTTGACTAAATACAGAATATTTTCTCTTGGGATTTAAATGCTTATATCCCTAACCCTACTACTGAGCACAGACCCAATTCCTGGTCCTCCCTTGCCCCACCGAGGCTCATGTAGTAAATTTACTGCTCTGCTCTTCTGTGGGAGGTGGGGTGGGTTGTTTTCTATCCTCATCAAAAAAATCAAAAGTGTTATTTTTGGACATAGCAACCTGAGCAGTAAATAATTAATTTGTATAATTAAAGGAGAAGCCTTCAACCTGGCAATTTTTAACTAGGCATCAATGCACCCATTGTACCAGTCTAGCCTTCTCACCCGACCCCCACCTCTGCCCACACACCTACCAGCCTCCCTAGTTGCCTCCCCCACAGTTGGAGACCAGCATTCCCCAGATGGCCAGCAGGGTCCACAGAGCCAGATTCTGCTCCTTCCCAACAAAGTTCCATTCTCTACTGTTGGGGGGCCCACCCCCAGCCAGCAGCTGCCCCTTGAAGCTTGCTTTCCCTACCCCTCAAAGCTGTGCTGGGCTCTAAGTCCAGGCTCTTTACTCTTGGGAAACATGTAATCCACCTTTCCAGTTCAAGATGCCTCAACAATGCAGCGAGTTTGCATTTCAAGAAACTCCCATTAATATCAATTTACTTCACTGAAACCTCGGGTTCTTCATCAAGTTGATGATTTATGATAAAATCAATTAAATTACGGCCACTTAGGGCCCAGCCGCTTCCTCTCAGATTTCATTGGTGCGGGGCCCAAGTGTCTGGTGGAAAAATGCAAGTTTAGCTGGAGGCGAGGAAAGATAATTCTGCGGCTGAGAAAATTTAATGCAAAACAATTTCCAGGCAAAGCTGGGTGTCTGCACAGAATGCAAAAGCCACACTAGTTGGCCTGTGGAAATAACTATCTGGGAGTCAAAATGTCCCCATTCCCAACAACCTGCCTAGCTCCCTATCTCTGTCTGCCTTTGTGCTCATTTGACCTCTTCCAAGCAGAGACCTTGGGGGAATTTGAGCAGTAACGGTGGGCCGAAGCTTGTCAAGGCCCTGCCTCCAAACACATATCTCTTGGATCTCTCGAGCTCTTTCCTACCACACCAGGCCTTTTCCTACTTCCCCCCTCCTTTCCCTACTCCACCATGCTCACTAGTTCTCCTCTCCCACTGCAAAGTTAAAGATTCAAAGTGAAGATCAAGCTATAACTACGTGGGCAGAGGACACAGGAGGAGGAGGAACGGATGGAGAAGCACAGGCCAGGGACCAGACCAAGTGGGCTCTGCTGCATGTGGCTGTGGGGAGGAAAAGCATAGGCAGGAAGGATCAGACAGAGCCTTGGACAGAGCAAGGGGAAGAACCTCTTGGACAGAATAAGGGGAAGCAAAGTGTGTCCAGGGCTAACCCATCTCACAGTCCCAGAACAAGAACAAGAGAACACGGAGTCTCCCTCTCAACTCCCAATATGCCTGCTCACAAAGCGATCCTGCAAATCCATCCAACAAGCCCTGACTAGAGCACACACTTCTCCCATGTGCAGATGTACTCACACAATACACAAACCCACCTACACATGTGCATGCTTGCACACTCCTTATACCTCACACAGACCTACCATACCAGGTGCCTGCAAAGGGACAGTTCCCACTGTCTCTCCACATCTGGGAAAATAAATCTCAGCACATCAGCCTGGCATCACCTCCCTCCCACTCCGAGGAGAGGGTCTCTCTAGCCTCTGCTCTGTTTGGTTTTTGGTTTCCAGAGCAGGCAGGGAGTAAACAGAGCTTCTCTGAAGCCATAAATCACCTCCTCTCCTAGCTTCTCAGCTTAACACCCAGCCTCAACTCAGCCCTTGTAGTTTTAGCTTCAAATAACCCGCTAGGTGCTAAAGGGTTGAGCCACGGTGGCAGCTGGACTGTGGGAGCAGGACTCAGCAGTCTTCCACCCCCACTGGCCCCAGCAGATCCCCATCACATTTCCCTCAACACCCACAGCTCACAGCTCCCCCGGAAAACCCTCTAGAGTATCCAGCACTCTCCCTGGGCGGGAGAGCTCCCCCGGGAATCCTGTCCACATCTCACACGAACAGCTCCAATTCCTTCACACTTGCCCTACACCCCAGGTCTCTCTACGCCCTCTCAGTCCCCACCCCGACCCTCTAAATTGCTCTCATCTTTGTCTTCCATTAGGATCCAGGCCTGTCCCAGGAGAGAGGGCTGAGCACCGGGCTCTGCCCACCCATGCCTGGCCCTGAGTGCCCAGCTCAGCACCCCACACTTACCTGTGCAGTCTCCCGCTAGGGCGCGGGCAGCGGCGGGCTGCCGGGCACCGGGGGCGCGCTGGAGCCGAGAGCCAGGCCTCGTACCCTCGGCCCCGCTTGGGGCTCTGCGGTCGCCGGCCGCTGCATCCTGGTCACTCAACCCCCAGCAGTCCCGGAGCGTCCTGCCGAGCTGGGGGAGAGGCCCGGATGCGCTTGCCCCCACCACGCCCCCGCCCCCGCCCCCGGCTTTGTTCGGTCGCCGGGGCCGGGCCGAGGCGCGCGCGGATCCTGCACGCGGGGCGCAACTCGACCACTTTTCCTGAGAACCCAGAGCTCCCACTCCACCAGGGCCCTCGAGGGGCTGCAGAAAGAGCGAGCCCGTCTGGCACTGAGCTGGGCTCGGGCTTTGAGACCCAGCCAAGTTGCCAGGCGAGAGGTGCGGCGCGGGGAGCGCCAGGGGCGCCATGGCGGAAGGCGGGCACACCGGCGGCGGCTCTTCAATGTCACCAGCGAAATGGGTTCCATATGGCGGAGAAGGGAGGGAAAGGGAGAGCATTCTGGGCAGGACAGAGGCGGGGTGGGGGGTGCAATGGAGGAAGCAGAGTAATGGCGAGGGGGCAATGAGAAGGATTGGAGAGTAGAAAGAGGTTGACGTTTTCCATTTTCCCTCGAGTTTTCTAAAGCTGCTTAGGCTGGTAGGAACTTTCTTTCCCCTTTTCTTTCCTGAAAGATGGGGGAGGCAGAAGTTAGTAAGGGAAGCATCCCCTTGTTAAGGCTGAGGGTTTGAGAGAAGAGATGTAGATTGGAGGTGAAAGCTCTTAGGTGATGGAACATCAACAACTTCTCGTCTCTAGAGAAAGAAGAGACCAAACTCACAAGGGGGAAGAAAAGCCAATGAAGAATCCCGGAGTCTAGGTGTCCAGACTGGCCTCAGTCCCCTCACCCCACCCCCATGATGGAATTCAGCTTCTACAGATCCTAGTGAAGACTTAAGTGTCCAAGCCATCTTGGTCATCCCCTGGCACTTCAGTACCTACCACGGCTGCCTCACACCTTATGTAGCACCCCGGAGGCCTACTGTAGGATCCTTCTGAGATGGCCTGGCTTTGGGCAGCTTTCTTTCTTTGTAAAGAAAGTTACTAGAAAGATAGGAGGCAAGGAGTCTGCAGGAGCCTCTCCCTGTGCCTGCTTCCCAAGGGAGTTAGATTCTGTGTTCCTGTTTTTCACTTCTCCCTCTCTGCCTTTTCTAACCATTTCTGTTGTCTCTGTTCCTTTCTCATAGCCCCTTTGTCTCCTCACACGACTTCACTCCTTGTCTTAAGTGAATTTGAATTGAACCTTGCAAAGGACTTAGAAGTGTCTCCAAAAATCACTTCCTAGCTCGCTCATTAGGCTGCCTCTTTCTTACCCTTCCTTTCTGGGGGAACTACCTCATCGTGGAGAGATTCTCTTCTAGAGAGAAAGGGGTAAAGTGAGTGGTTTCCTTTCCACTTCTGTTCTTCTCACTTAACTCTGTATATGTCCATCTGGGTTGTGGGGCTCCTTCTTCCAGGACAAGCTCCCTTCCCCCAAGTTGTCTTTGTCTCTGCTCTGTCATCCTCTTCTTGGGCTCAGGCTTGACTTCTCAGCCCAGAAAGGGTACTTGTTCTCTCTCTGGGTTCCTCTCCTTGTCTTCATCCTCTCACTCTTCATCTTTCTATCTGATTCCTCTGGTCATTAAAGTGTTAGCAGCCAGGCTTCTTAAAGGCATGGAGATAAACACTACAGTTATACAGAGAAAAAGCATACCAGCAGAGAGTCTGGGGAGAAGATGGAATCAGCAGGCTTCCTAAAGCCCTGTCCACCGGATGCATTCTGCCTCATCCCCTGAACAAAACAAAAGCAAATCAGAGGGGTGGGGAGTACAACACTGGTAAGAGGGTGCTTATATAAATACATACTATATGAAGCAACAACATCTTTTCAAACTTGCTGATTTGAGGGGGTTAGGCCCAGATGCCTGGATGGGAGGCATCAGGCCTCACATAGGGGGATTTAGTGTGATCATGGTAGCAAGGATGAGCCCCCTGCTTTGTCTCCTGGGGAGGAGTTTGTGTGTGTTAGGGAAATGGAAGAAGGAGGGGGATATCCATGCCACCTCCCCTTCCCAGGACCAGGGAAGACAAAGACCTGAAGGGGGACGAGAGAATAAGGAAAAGAGGGGGGCTCAGACCTCCAGTCACCAGTGGGAGGGGAAATAGAAAAGGGGTGGGAGGAGGAGTTGTACATAGAGGTAAGGGGCCTGTGAAACTGGCTCTGAGATCTCCCTGCTAGGTGTAGCCTGGCCCAAAGAACAAATTCTTCAGCCCCCCACTTTTATTCCCCATCCTCTGAAATAGGCTGAATTCAGAAGCTAATAAAAACAATTCTGATTCTACCTTTTCCTTCATGTCTCTCTTCCTCTCCGAGGAAGAAGCAATCCTTCTTCTCCTCTCAAGGACTTTTAAGACTTTGGCTTAAACTCTAGAGCATCAGATTGGGGGGTGAATTAACCCTTTTTATACTCACACCCTACTCTCCACTTTGCAGGTGAGGGAAAAGTAGAAATGCTCAGTCTCCCACACTAGACATACGTAGGATCCTCCAACACTCAAAGAGGGAGTCGAGAATGAGACTGAAAGTATTGCGGCCCCTGTTCTGCAAGACCCTTTGCTGCCTCCCCACAACATTCAGCCCTGTCAAAGCTGTGCATGAATCTAGACTCTCCCGAATTCCTTTTATGCAGGACAGGCAATGCCCTTACCCACCCCAGCCCATGTCTTGGCCTCACTGCTTTCTCCTCAGACTCTTTTCAGCCCAGACTCCCAATTTGGACGGCTTTACCCACTGTGCAAATCACTTGTTAACAAGGATGGGGCTCAGTGTTCACTTAATGCAGAGTGTGGGAGTGAGCTCCTGGAGGTTGCAAGGACTTTGGGCCTAAGTTGCCACTCCACGCTGCTAATGCCATGAATAATTAACACCTGGGTGCATGTCATTTTAAATTTCCGGCCCAAAGGTTTACACTAGCAGGCAGAGTTAAATATCAAAGATAATTGTGGCTATAAAGTCAGTTGGTCTGGCTCCCCGTCAGGGAATAAGCAGCTAGCAGCTCAGCCTGGACTTGGCGAAGGCTCTGGCCCTCTGCCCCTCTGTTCCATTGCAGCTTTGAGGGACAGTGCAGGATGTCCCCCAGAAGCCACCTCTGGCTTTGCTCTTGACCAAGTAGCCTTTTTTCCTAATGGAGAGGAACTGGGACCTCCACCTCAAACTACAGGGGAAACTTAGAGCTTTCTTCTCATCTCAGTCTGCGAACCATTTGCCCCCTGTTTGGATGGGAGCTTAAGGAGAGGAACACACCCCATGTCCTAGAATACTCTCCACCTTTGTCCCATGTCCTAGAACACTCTCCACCTTTCTGGGACCCCCTGGTTCCTAGAACAGTTCTTTTCTAAAAAAAACTTGCAAAAACTTCTCATTATCCCTAAACACACTCACAGCCCCTCACTTGGCTCAGGAAACTTTTCTTTGTTTCTGGAGGTCTGAGGAAGGCTCCTGTGGTGTGAATTCATTTCCTTGTTTTGTTAGCCTGGAGGGTGGGGAGCCTTTTAGCTTCTCTCCCTGCCCTTCACCCTTTGCCTGCCTCCATTGTCTCCCCCAATTTGGGTAACTCTTTCTCCACCCGCAATGATACTCCATATACACGTCGGATAAACCAAGTTTTAATATTATAACTGAATCCCTCCCATCCCTTTCCAATTGCAGAGAACTTTGAATTAGTCTCCATCGATTACAATCTTTGCCTTCAACTCCAGTAATTTCTTTCTCGGCTTCCACTTCTCTTGCTCCCAGACTCCTTATGAGTCAGAGTGGGGTTTGTTCACCCAGAGCTGGAGTTGGAGAAGCCAAACTCCTGGAGGGGAACCGCTGAAAAATGAAGCTCTGTCTGCAGCTGGAGGAATGTTGGCTCTATCAGGCTGGCAAATATAATTTTTATATTAGGTAGTAGTCTTTGACTGGGTTTATACGCCAATGAGGCATTTCTGGTTTACCAAATTTATACAAATCTCGCCTTAATTGATAATCACAGATGCTGTAATTTAAGACCTCCAGCTATAGAGCTTTCATATTAACTGCTGATATATTACTGTAAATCGTCTGAAATAACCAACTCCTGGGAGCAGAGCAGAGAGGGAGGAAGTGCCTTGGAGAGCGACTCTTTCCCGGCCACAGAAACAGCCCAGCTTCCACATCATTTTCCATGAGAAATGATTTATCGAAGACATGGCCATAAACAACACAACTGGCTCACAAACACATGCAGACGCACACACCAGAGCGCGTGCACACACACACACACACACACACACACACACAGAGGTACACAATGGTTGGCATGCCGGCCGAGAAGCTGACACCCATATTGCTATAAATCAAGAAAAAGGTTGGAGGAGAGAGAGAGCGCAGGAATATTCCTAAAATCTCGATGCAATGCCTCAATGGGTATAAACACACAGAGTACCGTGTGAAGAGAAATGGCAGGAAATGAAGATGGCTATTTGTCACATTTTACGACAATAACATTAATAACAAACAATAAATTTACATGGACATATAAGACGCGGTAGGTAGTGAGAAATCCCTTCTACTTACAATACCCCAGCCCGCTGGTGTGGCTCCGGCTGCGGGGCTGTTTTATTGCTGCCTCCCTTTCTTTTTCTCTCTCTCCCTCTCTCTCTCCCCCTCTCTCTTTTTTTTTCTGGGGGTACAGGCTTGTTTTTCAAAGGACAGTTGAATTGCACGTCAGAAACAGGGAGACCGAGCCTGCGATTTTCCTGACGAATACATATCTATTCTGCAACCTCGGCATTAATTATTTAATGAATCACGTGACAGGGAGGGGGAAGGGGGTCTCTCGATTTCAGGCTCAAAGGACCACTATGACCTTCCTCTTCAGGAGGAGAAATTTTCCTGCAAAATAAGTCCCCCTACCCACCAATGGAATAGTAGACAGTTCTCTCTCTCCCGCCTCGCACTGTATCTGTACCTACTACCTCTGCAGCTCCCTAACCACCCCCAGACACACACTTACCCACAGCCCACCTCTCCTCTTTCCCTTCGCTTCCTGCTTCTGCTTAGTTCGTGGAGGTGCAGAAATAGTCTGCAGGGGTGTCTGGGGCGTGGGGGTGGGGTGGGCACAGAGCCCTTCTCCAAGCCCCTGGATTTCTCAGCTTCTAATTCTTCTCTCCGTTTCCTTTAGGATTAAGACTACCTCCCCAACTCTTATTTTCTCCCCTATTCCTAGGGTATTTATTTTAGTAGGACTCATTCCCTTTCTTCCTAAATAATCAACAAAATTTCTAAGGGGGCTAGCTTGAAAAGAAACACTTTGTAAGTCTATGTTATGTATGCATAAGGAATAGCACTTCTGACTTTAATTCTTTTTGATCTTTTTTGGTACCTTTTGGAGGAACAAAAAAAAGGACAGCATGAAGCAATGACTCTAAAGCCTGTAGAGTTGAGAATAACTGCAAAGGGGACTTTTTCCGTTATGTTGTTACTACTCTAGGTAAACAAATTCTATTGACTCTTTGAAAATAGGCTCTAGAGACAAAGACCAGGATAAAGGTTTCTAAACAAAAGAAGTGGACACTCAGTCTCTACCTATGTCATACCCTCTTTCTGCGCCCCCCCTACCAACACACCATGAAGACAGTTGGAGATTTGAACAGGAGTGGAGGGAAAAGAAAGAAAGGCTTTGAAGTCTGCCAGCCATCCCCAGGGTCCCTATTTCCTAGGTATTAGTACCCTGAGCTTCTAATCATCAGACAATAGAGACTGATCAATGGGAAAAAGATGGGGCAGTGGGGTGTTAAAGGGTTAAACATCAGAGATAGGGGAAATCTATCCCCTAGGCCTGAAGAGAGATACTTATACAGACCCCTTCACCTCAAATGTAAACTAAACAAAATTTTAAAATCCCCCAAACTTGACCAGCTATAAGCAGAATCAGAGTTCTTGACCGGAGCATGGGGTGGGGGTAGGGGTGCAAAAGGAAGCAGAAAAGACATTCCAAAAGAAGCCCCTGGCTGCACATTCCCAGTCTTATCTGTCTTTAGCCCCTACCAGGGTAGCCTGGACCACAGCTGCCTGAACAGGCAGGGAATGGGGGAAGAAAAAACATGCTCTAGTTTAGGGAAGCATGGGGCAAAGGGGCCTCCCCTGGTTTGTATGGAGGAGTTTGAAGCAAAAGCAACTCAATTTGGAAAAGGTCGAGGACCTGGTCGTCTTAACAAACACCAAAGAAACAGCCACTCTGATGTCGGAGGAGACTTCAGCTGTAGCGGCTACACCGCCACTCCACCGCTCCTACCAAAGGCTCTGGAATCCAGCTCTGGCTGCATGGGGTGGGGGCCCTGGTGGGCCCAGACTCTGTAAAGGAGGGGGTGACCAGCTTTGATTGTCCAGGTACAAAACACAGACTGGTATTGAATTCAGCCTGATCCTGATGTGGGCCCTGCTCCAGTTAGGGTAACACCCTGCAAGGTTTTGGTCACAAATCCATTAAAAATGGTCCTCCAAAGAAAAACACTCTGCTAAAGTCTAAAACAAAAATAGGGAAGAGAGAGAAAAGAGGAGGGATGTGAATGAGGATATAAATATAATATAATATGCTGGATATAAGAAGACAGCAATCTCTGAAAATGAGATATTATTTATAAGAACAAGAAAAGAAAAACAGCAAAATGACGTGAAGGCACTCCGGGCAGGTTCTGTTAAAATGCCCACACTCTTTGCAGACCTTGGGAATCTCTACATTCAAATAAACAAGCGCCTGATCGAGAGCCGAGTGCTTTCTTGCTGCCGATAAAGCGAACATTTAGACTGTGAGAAAGGCAAGATTGATTTACGAATCTGAACGCGCTGGTTTTATGGCTGATCACAAATCCGTCAGCGCTCAACTCACGCTGGGAAACTTCCCAACTCCGTTTTCCAACCAGAGCCCCTCCCCAGCTGCTGCTTTTCAGGGAGACCTGCCACTACCAGTGCTGGGGCTGTCTCAGAGGCTCTGGCAGGGCTAGGCAGCCCCTCTGCCCAGGCCAGAAGGTAGAAATAGGAGAGAGAGTGAGGAGGGCCCAGGGAACTGGGAGAAAAAGAGAGAGAGAAAAGTCCAATATTTGGGAGGACTAGTGCAACACTAAAAGGTCTGGGAGTGAAGGAAAGGAGAGATCTTGCCGCATGGGGCTGTGAGGCTTTGAACAGTGAACCCCAACCTTCCCTGTCTCTAGTCTCTCTCCTCTTTTCCTTTGATAAGTCCCTAATCCTTACATTGCCTAGAGCAATTTGAAGCAATTAGGTCTTTGTCCCTTTGGATCTATAAAGGGTCCACAATTTGTTATTTGTCCTTGTAGGTAATGTACAAACACATCCCTGATCCCAAAATATTTTCAGTCCAGGAGGGTCCAAGCTCCCCTATTTGCTCCACCTCTTTCTTTCTTTTTCTGCTCTCTTTCCTTCTTGAGGACTCCAGCCCCTCCACTTATGCCACCCACGGACAAAGGAGAGGATATCAACCACTTCAGTTATTTCTTGCCAGCAATAGAGTCTCCAAATTACAGGAAACAATTTGCAATCTACAAACCAACAACCCACACATATCCCAGCAAGGTTCTGTCTCTCCTAGTCTTAACCCAAGGGGAACATTTCCTCTTCCTAGCCAGAGTCTGTCTGTCTGTTTCTCTTCCTCTTTGTTTCTGTCTCCCTCTAAGATGATGGCTGCAGGTGTGGATTTTCAAGATTTTCTGTGTTCAGAGCTTACCTTCTAGCAAATCCTCCACCTATCTCTTAAAATTAAGTTTCTGGGCTCGGCGCCTGTGGCTCAACGGGCTAAGGCGCCAGCTATGTACACCTGAGCTGGCAGGTTTGAATCCAGCCCCGGCCCACCAAGCAACAATGATGGCTGCAACCAAAAAAAAAAAAAAATGGCCGGGCGTTGTGGCAGGCGCCTGTGGTCCCAGCTACTTGGGAGGCGGAGGCAGGAGAATCGCTTGAGCCCAGGAATTGGAGGTTGCTGTGAGCTGTAATGCCACGGCACTCTCTCCAGGGTGACAGCTTGAGGCTCTGTCTCAAAATAAATAAATAAAAATAAAAATAAAAATAAAATTAAGTTTCTGGAAACTTTGCTTAATATGGCAGAGCTGGCCCTGGAAAGTGGTCAGAACAGCCTTTACTGATTATCCTCCCATTTCACTCAATCCTCTGATGGGTGAAGTATTCCAAAAGCTCTGTATGTAGGACATGAGAATAGGGAAAGAGGGTAAAGATGATTATAGAAATAGTTTCCTAAACAAAGGAACTTCAGAAAATGGGTTGAGAGGCTATGGATTTGGATGTCAGCCCCCAGAGAGATGGCAGCCTCCAAAGGAATGTTCATGTAGGAAACCATTCTTTCTTTACAACCCAGAGGCTTATTCCTCTGGCCTTCTGAAGCCCTGTGGATTGAAGCCCTCCAACACCTCATGTCATCTGTCTTTGTCTTTCTTCCCTCAGCCCCCTCTAAACAGAAAAAGGAAAGGAAGGATGAACTGGACATGGGGTGGGGGTGGGGGGTTGGAGCCTGGCCTACAGAAGGACCTCTATAGTACCCTACTTTCCTCCTCCAACTGGACCTTTGGGCTAAAGTTTTTAATTCCTTTTCTCCTCAATGGATAATACTAGAAAAATAATCCAGCATTTCCAAGATAGGGTGTGAAGGCTAGAGGGGAATGGAGAAGATGGGACTTATAAGATAGCCCAAGGACTCCTCCCTGCGGAGGTGTGACTTTCCCTCCTGGGCAGGAGGCAAGAGCCAGCACAATGTCCAGTCTCAGGGAGGTCAAGGGGCTTCCGAGGTCATTTTGTGGTTCTAATACTGAGCTAATCGCCTAGAAAACGTGGCCTCTCCATGAACTCTCTCCTGCCAGCCTCCCGCCTCCAAACTCTAAGCAAGGCCTCAGGGAAAAAGAGCCAGCACATTCCGGTCTGATGCAGAGCCCGCTAACTCCCTCCGCTGAGAAGCAGCGTCCCCAAGGAGAGCACGGGAGTCCCCAAACCAAGAGAAAAAGAAGAAACCAAGGCGAATACCAAGACTTCAGGAGGAAGGGGGGGAGCAGAGTAGAAGAGGAATATTTCTGCATCAATGCACCTCGCCTGTGAACTGAGCAGTTGCCTGCTCCACGGAGTAGCACACATTGGTCTAGAATCTCAAACTAGACGAAAGAAGAAAAAAACCAAACATCCGCTTATACCCGCTCCAAGACTGGAACATTCCATCCAAAAACTGGTGGCAGTGACAACATCCCACAGGTCAACAGGCATAGGGGACACAAGCCCCCAGTGTAGACAGGCAGAATCACAGGAACACTCTGACCACATCCATAGTCATACTCATGTACACACTCCGGGGCTCAGGGGTGCCTACATGCATTTTGCAAAATCAGACATGCACTCTGAACTGCCTCAAAAACGACCTTATTTTCAAGGCTTTTTTGCGGGTCCTGACACCTCTGTCCCAACCAGTACATTCTCCAGGTCTCCAGGCCCCTCTGTCTCCCTCTGACCCAAGCATCCGTCATCATAAAAGACAGCAAACCTGCCGAAGCATCCACCATAAAAACCCAGCAAAGATAGTTGAAAAAGAAAAAGAGGAGGCGAGAGTTTCTTTTTTGCTTGTGAAAAGAGCTCATAAAACGATCAAAAAACGCCAGCCCAGGACCGGGACCGGGGCTTTGTTACCTTTTCGCCTCTCGCCTCCTCTCGCCTGAGCTCCGCAGATCCCATTCATGACGAACGGCTTCTTCCAAACTGAGAGAAAAAAGTTTTCAACTTTATGGTTCCAAATTTTTTCCCCCTCGCAGATCCGGGAGAGACGGCTAACACTTTTTTCCCCCAACAGCCGGTCTGCGGAGATTTGCTGTTGAATAATAACAAAGGAGAGAGGATACGTATTTAAAGAAAAGAAGTGATTAATGGTTTTCTGTATAATTCTCACATTTTTCTTAGCTCTTGTCTACACAGAATGGCTGTGAACTTTAAGCTCCATAGAAATCTCTTTTTAAAAATTCTATTCATACCTTCCAAGGAGCAGCTTTGATTTGGTTCTTTAGAGACATTCCTGGGGGGGGGGCATATGCTTTTTAAGAACTATTTTTCCCCTAGACTAAGGGCTGCCCCATCCCCTTGGAGCTAAAACATCACACCAAGAGATCCTACCAAACAAAGCTCACCCCTTGCCTTCTCCAGGTCCAGGGCAATTTTTTGTATGACTCGACCAGCAGATTTAAGCAGGCAGTTCAACCGTCCTTTCCCTTGCTGGGGACACTGGCCCCATCGGTTCCAGCACCCTACTCAGCCTCCGACTACCCACCGCTGCAAACCAGAGGAATGCAAAATAATAAGAAGAAAATATACAAATGGGATTGACTCTTTTTATTTTCTGAAAGGAGATGGGATGGGGGGAGGGGAAAGACTTTTAATTGCATATGCTCTCCGGTGCCCTGAGTTTTTTGGAGGCAAGGTGGCTGCACCCTGGGCTACCACCAGACCAGAGACCTGAAGGCCGGAGTCCCCAGACTTTAGAACTTTACACGGTGCTGCACAAAAGCGACCCAAGGCTGACAGAGCTTTTAAGGGTCAATTGCACCCCTTTCCCCTTCCCCCACTCTATTCTAGGGGTGACTGGGACCTCAGAGACAAAAAGCTATTTGGTCCCCAGTCATACTTTCGATACTTTCTATGAGAAAGAAAATGAAAATTAATACAGGAGCAGGGCTTCACAAAAGAGGCCATTTGTCTTCTTGATTATCTATTTGCTTGTCAGAGTTTGAGCTATGGCACTGGCTAGCTCCTTTGTAATATAAAAATACTCTGAAAACCTGCAAACACCCAGAAACATCTGTGCAAAAAATTAGACTCATTAAAGCCTTAAACACCTCAGAGGAAAGCGATACCTTCTTATGCTGGGAGGAAAGAGGCCGGCCTCGCAGAATCTTCTCTCGGACTTTAATAACCAAAGAGCAGTCTGTCTAGTAGGAGACAGCTTAACCGCATTTTATTTGCTTATGACAAATAAATCACAATATGAAAGGCTTTTCTGTACTTAAGCCTCTTGTGTCCTACAATGAAACATTTTCCTCCATTAGGGACTGGAATCAGCCCTCCCAAGTCCTTTCAATCCATTTTTTGGACTGGAGGGAAAAAATTAAAAGCCCCGAACAAAACATACCCACCCCAAAAGAAAAACAAATGAGCTACCACAATTTGGAGTCCTCTGAGATAAAAATTCCCATCAGACTCTTTGAAGAAAATCTTCAACCACACACAATGTGAAGCTGAACCCACTAGGGTGCTTAGAATATATACTAGGTGGCATTTGTCCATATCTTTACATCAAGGTTTCAACAAAAACACACGTGCTGGTCACAAGAAACCAAACATTTATTTCTATTGTCACTCTGTACAGGACACACATTTTCACGCCAAGGAAAGGTTCTAGACTCAGGTAGCCCCAGAAATGGGAAGGGGCCTGGTTTGGAATGTCAGAAAGAGAAAAGGGGATAGGACACACACACACACACACATGACATAAAATAATAGTCATAATAATAGCCATAATAACAATAATAAATGATGCAACAATGATAAACTAAGGGAGAGGGCTCTGCAACATCCTCCTCCCAGACGGGGAGGGGCAGGATATTTTTTCCTAGTTTCACATTCATTTTCAATCTGGGAGAGAGGCCTCCACTGTACAACTCTGGATTGGAGAGAGCGTGGTACTCTGCTCCCAGAATTCAACTGGCCCCTCATCCTGCCAGGCATGACTTGGCCTTCCAGAGGAAGGCCTTTCCGGTATCTGAGTCTGTCTTTTTTCCTCGGACTCAATTTCTCTGCTGCTACTGCGTTGTCAAGGCCACCCTCTCTCCAACTTGTCCCCTTTCTTCTATTCTCTATCCCCCCCAGCCCCAATGTGAAAGAAGGGGATGAGCAGTCACAGTCCCCCGTGAAGGGCACCGAGGAGGAGGGAGGTTGTGTATGTGTTTGTTACCGTGGCCAAAACACTGCACTATCTGGCAGTCAGAGGGTGCTTTCGCTGGGTGTCAGGAGTGGGGGACAAAGAAAGAAAATCCAGGCTGTCTTCCAGCAGCGGCAGCAGCAGAGGCCGGGCCTCATTTGTTAGCTGGGTGTGGAGGTAATGGTCGCCACCGAGGCCCATCCTCTCCTCGGCAGAGTAAACAAGACAGATGGGCCTGGGCCTGGCGTGATTAAAGATGAAACGTGGATCCATCTTCACCAAAGCTGAAAAGGAGGAGAAGCTGCCTCCAATTCTCTTTCTGTTATTTTTTTCTTCTTCCTTTTTCTGTTCTTTTTTTTTTCCTTTTCATTCTTTTTTCCTTTCTCTTAAGGAAGAAAGCAGGAGACTTGAACCTTGCTTCTGGGGGGCCTCCTTCACTCCCTATTGTCATTTCTATAAATAAAGCTTCCCCTCCCCCTCTTCTGCGTTTATTCCTATAAAAGTAGGGGGAGGGCAGGTTGGTTTTTCCAGGCCCAGGCCCCGGCCCCCTCCCGTCCCCACCCCATCACCAGGCGCTCCATGCCCACCCCCACCCCAGGTTCACGACTCCTTCAAGGGGGACACTAAAGCGAAGGGGGGCCTCCATTGGGCCGGCCAGGAGGCCCTCCAACTGCGCCTGCGGTGCCACCAGAGCGGATCTTAGTGTTGGGCAACTTGTGGTCTTTTTTCCACTTCATGCGCCGGTTCTGGAACCAGATCTTGATCTGGCGCTCAGAGAGGCAGAGCGCGTGAGCAATCTCCACCCTCCGGCGCCGAGTCAGGTAGCGGTTGTAGTGAAATTCCTTCTCCAGCTCCAAGACCTGCTGGCGAGTGTAGGCGGTCCGAGAGCGCTTGGGCTCCCCGCCGGCGTAATTGGGGTTTACTGGACACACACAGAGAAAGGGAGAAAGAGAAAGTTTTATTGCCCCCAAAAAGAGGAGGAACAGCCTTTCTTCCAACTAACACAGTGTCTCATTCCCTCCCTCTCCCAACACTTCTTCCTTCAAAGGGGGACAAAAACCTAAAAAGGGCTAGAAGTGGGACCCAAGGAAGAGAGAGATCACCAAGTTCTGGGAGGCTGTGCTGTCCTTGTTTGGGAGTCAGGGGGTGAGGAGTGAGGAACCTGTCCAAGGTTTGAATGGCTCCACTCTCCCCCTTGGCCTGGGCTCCCCTAGAATGACAGAATGCGGGGTGGAAAAGCGGGAAGGGGTGTCCCTAAATCTTCCCTCTGTTTAGTTCCCACCCTCGAGCTCAAATTCCAAGTAGTGCCTGCCCTGGGTAAAAACTTTTGCTCACTTCTCCAGCCAAGGAGTCAGACTAGAAGAAAGGAAAAAGTAAATACTGGGAGTTGACTCAACTCTGCTTAAATACGGATCACCTCCTCCTTCTCCTCCCCCACCTCCTACACCCCTCCCCAACTTCCAGCTTCACTGAGACTGCATCTCCCTGGCGAAAAAGTCCCTGGTGAAAATGGCGAAGAGGATGGGGAACCGACTTCAAAGGCGCAAGGCCCACCAGGCCATAAAAATTTATGGGGGATGTAATTATGTGGCTCTGAAAACAGGCGACCGTAAATCTCTGGCAACGGCGGCGAGTTTATAGTGGGGACAATTGGCTTCCCCCAACTCACCCCCCACCACATGCCTCGGAGGTCCCTTCGGTGTAAAGCGCAAGGGGGGGAAGGGATGCCCACGCACTCACCCGTGCTCACATGAACTTTGCGCATCCAGGGGTAGACGACTGGCTCTTTGCACGCGGAGTGGGACGGACTGGGGTGCAGGGGGTTCTGGGCGCAGGGAGGCGGCGGGGGGCTGCTGCTGACCGCCTCGCAGCGCTGGCCGGGCTCCGGGAGGAGAGCCCCGGCGGGTGGTGGCGCAGGAGCCCGAGGGGACAGCCCCGGCGGTGGCGGGGGCGGCGGGGGTGGTGGCCGAGGCGGCGGGGGCCCAGGGTCCCGGCAGGCCGCGTAGCGCTGCACTGTGCACGCCGCGCGCCGCCCGAAGCCCGCCTCCGGCTGGAAGCTGCTCTCTCGCCTCTGGCCGCCGGCGTAGTACCCCGGCGAGTGGTCGCTGGGTAGGTAATCGCTCTGTGAATATTCCTCGCACGGAGGGAACTTGGGGTCGACATAGTTTGAGTTGATCAAAAAAGAACTCATAGCCATTAATTTCTGGGAATTGCCTACAAAATATACTAAAATTTATTCCGACCCCTGACTCGTTTTCCTGTTTCCGAAAGCCCTCCTACTTACTGTCAAGTGAACAAAGTTAGGGGCCCACGTGATCTTCCGAGCCAATGGCCGCCCCGCCTGCGATTCCCGGATAAGGAAATCTGCTCACCCGGACCCTACTCCAGCCAAAGAGGTTTATTTCCCCTTCTCTTCCCCTCCCTACACACCCAACACCAAGATTTACATAGGGCTTCTGAGGGGCGACCCCTTCCTCTCCTTGCTCTCTCTGGGATGAGAGAGAAAGAGAGAGAGCGAGCTCGCGCAGGTTGCGACTGGAGGGCCTCTTCAGGAGCTGGCAAAGGGCAATCCCTGTATCCCCTCCGAAGTTGGGGCTCTGGGTGTAGCCCCTCCTGTCTTGCCTCGACTCTGCTGAGCATTCTTTGCCTTCAGAGTCTCCCATCTCGTCCCCAAGGCGGGAGGGAGACTATTATGCGCCATGCATCTGTTTGGGGAGTTAAGCGACCTGTGGTTTGGGGGCTCCACTTTAAAAGGGGAACCCATATAGGGGCGAGGGGCACAGAACTTGGAGCTTTTTTCTGCAACCAGATGGGCGGAGTAGGGGGTGAGAGAGGAATCGAGAGCGAGAGGGCGGGTGCACAGAGGAACTTGTCAGAGATGAATGGAACTGCGGGCGGATCGATAGGAAATTCATGCACTAATTCGGGGAGACCTCGCCTTCCAAATCGCATTTAGCTGAGCGATTAGCTTGACTGTGTCAGTCAATCCGTCTGTACCCCTTCTCCTATCCACTCCTTTTACCCCGCTCGGCCCAAGCCAGCAGAAATGACTTGGTTTCCCACACTAAAGATGAGCGCTGGAGTGAAAAACCTGTAACTTTTGAGAGCAAAATTGGGTAGAAATGTGATAATTCCAAAACCACTGGAGCAGTACAAACCGTGGAGCTTAGATGTTCTAATGTTCTAATAGCCGCTAATGCCGCCGCCTCCGTGGGGAGCAAAAATCTCACCTCTTTGTGATGCTGGGGATAGGAGACCTAGAGGTGAACCCCACAAACAATAACACCCCCTCGTAACCGCGTATGTCCAGGGCATTTTGTGCTGAACCCAAACGGAAAGGCAATCTCGGTATCCGTTTGAAAAGTGAATTTCCTTTGCCTTAGTACACTGAAGACAACAGTCATTTTTCCGGAATTTCCAATAAAGCCTCGAGCCCGGAATAGAAAATAGGTGGGCTTGGGACAAGAGGAACAATTTAAAATATTATCAACGACAATATTAACCTCTACAGAAAAGTGAAAAAGAACCAAGGCTCCCAGGGGCAGGCATGAAGAGTGTTCAGGTGGATGACTCCTCTGTCTCTAACCAGTGGAGGGAGGAAAAGAAAGAGGAAGAAAGAAAAAGGAAGGAATCTTCGCGTGGTAGTCACCGGATTGTCCTCATTTAGAAAAATAATAGATTTTTTTCTTCTGGAAAAAAAATGAGCGGAGTGTTTATGTCAACTACATATTCCCCTAGATACGAATTTGTGACCACAAAATTCCTTACACAAATTCGGATCTACAGGGTATATACAGAAGACAGACAGATCTTCTTGGCCCAGAAATTTTCCAGTTCTCCTACTTTCCGCGTGTTCTTCGTTTGGGGTGTGGTTTGAGTGCTTTGATTTTATTTCGTTTTGTTCTAGTCTCGAGCTTTGGGAGCAGAAAAAGACACTGAGGGTTCATTTTTGGGATTACAAGGTTTTCAACGCTCCTTTCCTATTAGAGAGAAATAGAAGCAGCCGATTCGAAAAAGGACGCGAACCTCGCGGCCGCTGTGCAACTCTCGCTGGCGCATGAATTATGAGATGTAAACATTAGCTAAGCACAAAAGGAGGAAGGGTCACTCTGAGGCTGCGGAGAAGTCAGATTCAGGCCTTTCTGGGTGCCCTCGCGCCCCTCCCCTCCCCCTAGGACTTTTTTTTTTTTTTTTAAGAAAAAACAAAACCCCAATCGGCTCCTCCATGCCCCCTTGAAGCCTTTAGTTTGCGATCAAACGAATATCTAGATATTTTCCAAAGCGCCTCTCAGTGAAGAGAGGAGGGAGAGATGGCTGGGTGTGAAGGGGGTGTAATAAAAGTCCTTTTGGAAAAATGCAATGGTAAAAAGAGAGAGAAACAGCTGTAAAGAAAAATGCTGGGAGACGAAGCAGATGGGGCCCCGGATATTTAATGACAGGGCAATTCCGTTTACAACCTGAGAAAAAGATCAAAGGCGTTTCATTTCCGAATGAAGGGCAATGAGGAACCATAAAAGTTGTAGCCAGATGATATACCAGCCCCTGCCCATCTCCCACACCTCCTGGGGGCCAGAGAGGGAAACAATCCTCTGGAGGTGTGGGGAGGAACCCCATTTCTCCACCTCTCTAGCCCCAGGCACGCCCTGTAGGTCTAAACACACCTACTAAGTTGCCTAGTCACCTGTTTGGGTTACTGTTATTGGGGCCAAAATGGGGATCTGGGGTTTCTGAACTTAATTCCTGTGGTTCCCAGTAACTGTGGATTTACTAGAAAGGGATTGGGCTGGGGATGGGGGGAGCGGAGAACCTAGGCTTAAACTGTGGAATCTGCAACAGTGTGAGAGAAAGTGTGCACAAAAGCCTTTTTCTCCTCACCCAGACTCCCGACCTAAATCTCTAAATCTGAGAAGTACTTACATCCCTTCTGAGTAAGTCAGTATAATATCAATTTCATTCACAAATATAGCAACGATGCAAAAATAACTCTCTAACTACCATACTCCACAGGCCTCTGCCTATCCCTAGTTCTGGGACCCTTGCAGGTGGGTAGGAGAGCTTCTACCTGCCCACAACGAAGGCCAGAGACCCACTGAATTTTAAAAATCCCAAATCTAGGCATTACCAATGTTAGCCTGTGGGACTGTTCTAACATTAACACATTCTGGGCCAGGTTTGACTATACATATTTGGGGGAAGAAAATCAAACTATTACATTGTAGCTGTTATCTTTGCCAAGAGGGTTCCAATAGGTAGTCTCAGAGCCCCATTTGGGCACTCAAGGAGACTGGAGTCAGGCCCTGGGCCCACAGACAAAATATCCTTCTAGGATCCCCACCAGCTCCTTAGGGTCAAGCAGGGACTTTTCCAAGTCTTCTTAAAGGCCACTTAGGGACTCCAGAACCCACTCCAACCAGCCAGGCCCCTCCTCCACCCCATACCTCCTGTCTTTCTCAACTCAGGCGCTCTCGGAAACCCGTCCAACCCGTCGGTGTTTCGGAAATTTGCCAAGGCCGCTGGGCCCGCCGCTGGGCCTCTCTGTTGCTCTACACTTCAGGAGGGATATGGCATAGGTACCCAGAGCACCCCAAGAGAGAGAAATGAGGGCAGAGTCACTGCGGGGTTGGGCATGGTTGATCCTAGGGCCGGAGAGCAAAGATTTTCTCTTCAGCGCTCTGGGAGCAGCCACCTGCCAATCCCACCAAAGCTCCGCAGCCTCCCCCCCACCCCAGCCGTCAGAGGTGGAGGACAGGGTTTATCAGCCACTCCCAGCAGGAGTTTCGCCGGCGGTGGAGGCTGCCTCTCCCCTCCACCCCCAGAACACTAACACCAATACGCATAAATAATAAAATAAGAGCAGGGGCTCGGGCGCGTTCAGAACCATCTCCCCTGCGCTTCCGGGGGTTCTGTGGCTGGTCGGCCGCCTTAGCCTGGCAGCCACAGGTTGCTGGCCTGATTTCTTGCTGCCCAGCACCCCTCCACCGTCCTGGGCGTGCCCAGCCCGTCAGAAATAATCCACCTTTTGTCGGGCGGGAGGGTAGGACAGGACGCGGCGAGGGAGGGAAACCAAAGGGCAGAGCGGAGGCGAGTTCCTTGTACATCAGCAGCGGGCAGTCTCGCGGAGGAGACGAAGGCCCAGAGTGGGAGAGGGCAAGAGTACTCACCCGGCGCTCCCGGTGCCGCCGACCGGCCTGCGGACTCGCTGGGCAACAGCTGAGCTCGCTCTTGTACACTATCTTGTGTCCGGAAAACCGACCGCAGCGGCCGGCAGAGGACCTACGGGCCTCCGGAACAAGACTCTTTTTTTTTTTTTTTGGTGTGTTTTTGTTTTCGAAGAGTAAGTTTTTCGTATTAATCTCATACTTTGGCAGTCTTTGTTAAACAGCTAGGCGCGTCACGAGGCTCTAGAACATTTTAATAATTTTTAGACGCCGTGACCTGCGGTTCACCCCTCTCTGGTCCTCCCCCAAGAGCAGGCAATTGCTATAATATGCTCTTGCAGTTAGCTCGGTCATACTGAATTTTGCCTAGGTCATTACTTGGCAGAAAAAATGGCATAACAGGAATCTGATTCAGCTTACCCCCTCTAGGTCCACTTTTCTCCAGAAACTTCTCTTTTCCTCACCTGCCCCCCAACCCCCAAGTATTCAGCCATCCCTGCCGCCCCTGCTTTGCTTTTCCATCATTTCTGTATTTTTGTCAGCTCTGCTTCCAGGGAGAGGGTAGAATTCAATGGGGGACCCTTTCAAGGCCTGAAAAGGAGGCTGGCACAGGGAAAACGGAACATTTGCCTTGGGCATCTTTGCCCCAGAGAGTAGGCCTGAGTCAGAGGCTCCTTCCCTTGACCTTCTCCCTAAGTGCCTGCACCAGTAGGGCCAGGGGACCCCATTGCACTCTCCATCTGCTTTATTTGCTCTTCTAGGTGCCAGAGATACATCCATATCTGGAAAAATTTTGGAGACTCCAGGGCCTAGAAATGACCCCTTCACCTCTTTAGCCAAAATTTTGGCCCATAGTCCAGCAAGGTTGAGAGAAACAGCATCCTCAGAGAGAGGCTGGACTGCACCAGTCAAAGGTGGAGACTTGGCTTTCAGAGGCTTTAATTATCCTTTTAAAACAAAACAATACTCCCCCCCAATTTCTTATCTATACAGTAATGTACCTCCTTTGCCTATTACCTCCGTTGCCACCACAGGTTAACTAGCAAACCCTGGAGACATTTAAAATAGTGATTTTTTAAAAGATTTGTCTCCCCAGAATTAGGATCTGGTGGATTGCCTACAACACACTTCTCCCTTTCTGCAACCTCCTGGAGACTAGCAGAGGTGACTCTCCTTCTATGCAGTTCAAGTCTGGAGACAGACTAGACTTAGGCCTAGGGAGAGTTGGCAGAGTGGTATCCCCCTAACAGAGAGAGGTCTGGAAAGAGCTCCCCTACCCACTCAACTTGTTTTGGGATAGCAGAAGTCACCTCTTCCCTATAGCCCAAGACCATGCACTGCTCCAGTCTAATCCACAGATCCCTGAATTTGCTAACATCTTGTCCTGAAAGGGAGGAAAAGGAGACCCAGGGTGAACAGAAGGAGATGAATTATTCAGGCTTTGATCTTTACTTCCTCAAGACTCCAGGAATTCTTCCCTGGCCTAACAGAAACTGACCTGAAAACTAAGTAGAAATAGGGATTTGTACTTGGTTTGGTGAAAAAAAAAAACAACTGGGGTCAAATTGATTTAAAATTTGATATTAAACTTTTGTCTATTCTCACCATATTTCAAAAAGTTTCTTTATAGAAACTCTCAGGTTATCACCATTCTAGCAGGACAAACACCCACAGTGCACCTCCTATATTAAATGCTTTGATGAGAATATGATGACTTCTCATAAAACAACAGTCATTTAAATACCCAAAATAGGCATATGCCCTGGTGTTATAATTACAGAATCTCTCTAGGCAATTTGCTTATGAGGTAAGCTAAATGCATGGAATCAAGGTTCATTTCAGGTCGCCTGTTTCAACTCCAGTTAAAAAGATCTCCATTAAGCCATTTGGTATTTTTCCTTCCAATTTCCCCTCCCTTGTTCAAATAGGGAGAGAGGGAGTCAGGATGAACATACAAATGGAGGTTTGGGAGAGAGTGAGAGAATTAACAAGCTAACCTTTCAATATCCAAGTTCTTAAACCCATGCAATTTGCAGAAAGGAATGAGAGTCTGGAAAGCCTCCAGTGTTGGTGGTGGTCATGAGCCCCAGCTGCCTACACTCAGCCTTGGGGTTAGGGGATATTGAAAACAGACCAATCTCTCTGAAGGGAGGGAAAGGGGAGAGAAGGAGCTAGCAGTTTCGATCCTTTAGGGCAAGCAGTGTTGGGTTTACGTTGGTGAGAATCAAACCTTTACCTTGGACGCCTTGGACGCCTAGTCTGCAAGGCGCAGACAAGCGTCCTTGCAAAGACTCGTGGGTAATTGAATTTTAAAAATGTGTGCGGCTGGGTAGGTTTTAATTAAATTTATTATGGTGATTCAAAGGTTGTCTTTGGGAGGGAAAATGCACGAAGGATTCACCATGTCTTGGGTGCTCTCTTTTGTGCAGCTCCCTTTGAGGGGAAGAATTTCTTGCTTCCTCACTTTCTCCTCCTCCAGATATCTGCCTTTTCCCTGCCCAATTCAGCTCCCCATTTCTCCCAACACTTCCTTACCTGGAGCTCTTCCCTTGTTCTCTTCTCTCTTCTCACACACGGCCCTTCCCCCTTTCCTTCCCGGCCCTGGCTGCTGGATGGACTAGAAAGCTGTAAACTTTTGACCCTCCAACTTTGCGACCCCTCTGGCAATAACACTGGCTTCACAGCCTAGGGTCTTATTCTGCTTTGACCACTGCAGAAACCCAAGCACAAATAGCCTTCCTTACCCCTTCCCCTTTGCCAAAGTTCTCCATCCGGACCCCCAAGTTCCTAGACTTGGGGAAGAGGAGTCTTTGACTATTAAATCTCCTTGGGAAATGCTGCCAACTCTATTTCCCACATTTTCACTGATCTTATGTTGGAATGCTAAGGAGGGCTTTTGGCCACCCACTTAAATGCTTGTCCCCCAGGGTGTGGCCAAGATTGCTGGGAAAGGGTTCCTATGGACTGACTGGGTTGAAGAGTGGGGAGAGCTTCGAGCAGGGGCTTCTAGAGAGCAGAGGGAGCCACTGTACCCATAGGACTGGAGAGAGAGCTCAGCGTCCCAACAATGCAGGGCCCTGGGCCACCTTGCGCGACCGATCGCTGACGCCTCGGAGGCCGTAGCCTGGCTGTGAACTTGGTCTAAGGCGGACTCTACTGGCAGCTTGGGGACGTTACAGGCTCTGCCGCTCGTTCAGTTCCGCGGCTATGCGGATGACCCGCCGGCTTTCGGTTTCCTGTCCGCCCAAATATCTCCTTCCCAGGCCCCCCGCCTCTCACCATTAGGAAGGGTTTCGGTTTTTTTTTGTCCGTAGGGGCCCTTGGGAATCGGAAAGGAAAGAATACAGAGCGAGTTAAAGAGATGCACAAGGAGAGAGTATAGAACAAGCCCGCAGAAGCCCCTATTTAGGGATTATCCTTCAAATCCTGGAAGAGAAGAACCCCCTCCATGCGCTGACACTTTTCTTCCACTTCTCCCATAAAATGTTTCTTTTCATGCTGACGTCCCACATTTCCATCTGCCCTGGGACATCTCTTGGTTAGCCAAGCCTATCTGGAACTGGCTAAGCACCTTTCCCCCCTAGACGCATTCATTCCTACCCAAACGGCCTGCGAGGTCAGCGATCGCTTCAACCAAAACCAGCTGCTGTGCTAAGAGGCTGCGGACTAGGCTGCAGCGGAGTGGGCTCAACCCAAATCCACTCCCAGAGCAAGGCCAGAGTGTGGCCCTGCAGCCTGTGGGCCGCGTCCAGGCAGCAGAAGCTAAAGAATGCTGCAAATAGTACATTTTCTTCTCCAAAAAGGATTTAGAGAGAGAAGACAGAGAGAAGAGACAGGACAGGAGATGTCCCAACCATAGAGAAAAGGAAAAAGAATGGAAAAAGGGAGAGAGAGAAAAAAATTAACACTTGGGCAGGAGGTGATTTTCGGGATCCGACAGGTGCCAAATTGCCTGAAGTCCAATCTTCTCTAGGCCCCCAAATTCTCCTCTTCCCCTTAGAACGCACAATTTAGGTCTCAGTGAATTCACTAAAAGAAAGAACGAAAGATAACGCCTAAACCTGTCGGCACGCCCCTGTCCCCGGCCTGGAGCAGCGGAGGTGGCTGCAGTAGAGCGGCGGGACTGTAATGTATGCGGCCCGCTGCTCGAAGCCCTTGTAGGCTGGCGCTGCGGCCCCCGTCTGCTGACCTCTGTGTGATCCCAGACTCTATGAATTATTGATGAGATATGAGCGTTGATTTCCCCTTTCAGGATGCAAACTCCATTATATTGTTAAAATGGCGATTTAATCGTTGAGAATAGCTTTGGTGTGGGTTTTTTCCCCCAACTCATTTGTGCCTCCTTCCTTTTCATTTAACTCTCTTAATTAAATCCTTTAACAGATTTTAATCACTTTTTGGAGGGAGGGGTAGGAGAAAGGGGAAGACCATAACATCATCACTACCAGCAACAAACGGGACACTAAAACAAAACAAAACAAACCCGAAAACCATCAAAAGTTTCTACCTTTGGAAAGTTGAAAGGAAGGTGAGGAGGGGGTATTAACCCCTCTAGAAAGGTTGTGGTGGTAACATCCACCAGAAACACAGCATTGGAGGGCTGGGGAAACCCACGAGAAGTCAAGTGGGGGCCCTCAAGAATTGGCCTGGGAGGTGTTTAATTCCAGCCCCTAGGAAATGTGTGCGGAGTCCAATTGTGGAGACTGAGTCATTCTTACCCTTGCTGAGAACTCCAAATACTTCAAGCTTGGGGAGGGCCACAGGATTCCGGTGGAAAATAACTCTCCAATCTGGGCCTCAGGGGCACTTAGGGAGAAATGTCCATTCTCCTTAAGGAGTCCCCATTTCTCTCCTCCCCTCTCCCACCCCAAACAGCTCAGTTTTCCAGGCTTGTCTGAGTTAATTAATATGTATGTGTAACAGCGCTGCAGCAATCGATAAATCCTGCTGTGGGCAGATCCCAGTCTCGGAAATCCGATTACTCTGAGAAACAGCCAAAAATGGGGATGATTACCAGTAGCCCCTCCCCTAAAAGAGGGGACTGGGTTCTTTCTAACCCTGTCCACTAAAGTTGACCAGGTTAGTCCCCAAATGGGGGGGGGCCATGCAAGGGAGACCAGTCCTGGGAAGGGACTGAGTTTGGGAATTGTGTCAAGCATCTGTCTTCACCTTTGCTCTGAATCTTTGGCTTCCTCCCCAGTATCCAGATCCCAGGGATAGAGAAACCTGACATAGAAAGGAGCTTCCTTGTGGATTTCCCCATTCTGCCCACAGCCCTCATTGGATAACTTCTGACAGTCAGGGAAGGGTTAAACGTCCTTGCCACAGTTATGGAGAGGAAGCCGATGAAATATGGGTGCTTAGAACTCCAGGCCTGACTGGCTTTCCTGTTTACAGTTCTTTATACTTCCTCCCACCCCTTGGCCTGGGAGAAACAAAACAAAACAAATAACAAAATAAAACAAAACAAAAAAAATCAAAATCAAATTGCCCACTGAGTGGTGGCCAGGCTGGCCTCTTATGAAAAAGGGAAACTACAGCCTTAATCCTTAGCTGTCACCTCCTGGGGCCAGTCCCAAGTTGAGGATTTAGCCCGAGGGTGTTAGCTTATAGTTCAGCAGGGGAGAGGAAGCAGTAGGAGAGGAGATACAACAGCCGCGGAGAGAGTAGAGCAGCTTCCCCAGAGAGAGAAATGACTTGGAGGAAGGCGAGACGGGAGGGGACAGGTCTGGAGCATACAACGGAGTTCTTTACAACAGAAACCCCTTCACACCTCTCATCCTTTCCCCCAAATTGTCCTGGTTGGGGTTCAGGAAGGAAGGTTACTCTAAGAGCCAGAATGGGGAACAAGAAAGCTCAGCAGTAGGATGTCTTTGCTAGGATCTGCTTAGAGAGAGGAAACCCTCTAAGGGTTTGGTCACTGAGGCAGAAGTGGGCACCCCTGCCCAGGGATGCTGTTTGCCACACCAGAAAATCTGTCCAGATATGCCCAGCAGAAGTCCCCAGGCAGTCAGCCACACACACTCTTTATCTGTTTGCAGTACTGACATAAGAGGAGACCAAAAAACCCCCCAAAATCTTCAGAGGCAGGCCTGGTTAACTAGGGTTTAGAAGTCCCAGGAAGGCTTCCAGAGAGTGAAGCACATTACCGTCATGAGACTAGGGCCATATTAGGAATGGGGTCGCCTGGAGATCCCAGGTCAGATCTCTCCCTGCTGCTCTCTTCCTTGAACCATTCTTAACCCCTTTGCCTTGTAGACAGTGGAAGCCTGTGGAAGCTATGCCTCCATTATATATTAGTATTTTTAATGGTGCTGGGGATCCGTTTGGAGCTACCAGAGTCTCCTTCCCAAGAGATACAAATGCCCAGCATTCTTGGGATGATGTATCTTCAAACCAGGGCGACTTTGCTTTCAAAACCTGTTAAGATTCTCCTACAAGACTGTAAGTCAGGCTTGGGCAGAGACTGAAGAGCTCAGGGAATAGAGAGTGGCTTCAGGAGAAAAAGAGAGGGGGAGAGTTCCAATGTCCCTTAATGGGAAACAGGGAGGCTCATGACCCAATGATCATAAGCCCCTTAAGGTGCCACATGTCCAATTCTAGGAACTACCTATGGGGGAGTTGGGGAACTAATCAAGAAATGGTGGACTGATGAAGGGGACAGTGACAGAGTGGTTGCCCCATGGTCTTAAAGTGGGGATGGGATGTTTAACTTGGTGAGGAAGAAGACTCTGACTTTTAGAAGAAGGGTGATTTTCCTTAAAAAATAACAGGCCCTCCTGGTTCAAATCCTAAAGTCCCTCTTGTTTGTAGTGGCATAAAACAAAGGGGCCTTTGAGGGTGTGCCTAGGAGAGAAGAGGAAAGTAGAGAAAGGGGAAAAAAGCACCTTTCCAGTTTTCTCTCCCAGCTCCTGAATCTCTTTTTTCCCCTCCTGACAGTTTGGAGGGGGGGAATCTGAGTTCTTGAGCAGGTTTTATTTATGCAGGGCTTGCCAGAGATGTATTTAAACACCCAAGTCTTCTCAAGGGAAGAAACTCTCCTCTGCCCCTACTCCTGGCCAGGAATTAGGTTTTGGATCAGAGGGAATTGCCTCTCTCTGCACTCCCTACTCTGACCTCAGGACCCTACTTAGAGTCAAATAGAAGTATTAGCTTGGGACCAATAGGCTGAAGGTTTGTGCAAAAGGGCTATGCTCCCCATTCTGGACAGCCCTGGTGAAGCAATGGAGCAATGGAGAACTGGAGGGACCCTCTTTTATAAGGTTCAAAGATCTGAAAGTACCCCAGGGCAAGGCAGCCCACAGCAACCACTTCCCCTGGTGCTTTTTCTTAGCTCAGATATATCCAGATAAAAGTGCCCAGTGGCGCACCCCCACATCCCTGAAGAGAGAATGTCATAAAGTATATTTTCCAAGGGTGGAAGGATATCTGTCTGAAGATATCCAGCAGAGAAGTAGCCCCCTACAACAGTCCCTTCTTTCAGTAATACACACCCCTCATTATTGCCCCCTAAGTTTCCAAGAGCACTGAAGGAACGTGGAGCTCACACAACCCCTTTTCTGTGATGAGTCAGACACTCCTGTAAGTAAAAACCAAACATCCGACACTCTGAGGCCTTATTGAAATGAATGTCCTCACTTTGGGCACCCAGTTTTTCAGAACTGGATGCAAAAAACAGGCTAAATTCCCCTTACATCATCTCACAGCCCTGCTAAAAGCAAGATTTCCTTCCTCCAATCCCAAGTCCCAGAATTGCAAGGGGAGAAAGCGAAAGCTGGAAGCTACTTACTGCAGGAGTGCTGGCCTGGGCTGCGGCTGCCTTCTGGGCTGATCCGGCTGCTCTAGGCTGGGAGAGCGCTCACCTACCTCTGCCCCCTTCCCCACCACAGCAAGCAGTTAAAGTGTCACTTAACATTCTGGAGAATGTGAAATATACCGCGCGGTGTCAACTCCCCAAAACCATAAAACTAACTTTATGGACCTCACGTGACTTTCTCGAGCCAGTGAGGGGTATCTGCCTGACTTCTCGGCGATTTTTACGATCTAACTTCGAGATAAAACCCCTATCCATTTGACATCTAAATGTCATAGCGACTTTTGGGATAGTTTGCTATGGACAAAGGGGGACAAAGTCAAGGGGTGAAGGGGAAAGAGGGCCCAGTAGAGCCTCCACGACCCTCGGCAGCCTCCTCACCAGCTCCCCTCCCCCCATATCCAGTAAGAAGTTGAGCCAAGCTGGAAGGGATTGACCGGGTAAGTGTCCAGACTTGACTCCTGTGCTCAGGGTGGAGGCTAACTTGGATGGAGGTGGACTGGGCCCTGGCCCTGGGCTATTCTGGCTGGAGAGGAAACTAGGGGTCTTTCAGGAAGAACCCCAATTGCTAATCAAGAAGGAAGATCAGTCCGGCCCCTGCAAAGAAGGAGCCCTTGATAAGTGTAGAGAAGACTGAATGAGGGTGAGAAAAACAACCTTTGAAATTGAGCTGATCTTTTTTTTGTTTTTGCCTTAGTGGCAGAATTGAATTGGGATTTGGAGCAGAAATCTGGGCAGGCCTCTTCCACTCCCCAAAGGCCAGAAGCCTCCTGCTCAGGACTTAGGCCCAAATTATGTTCCCTAAAGAGTTTTCCAGAGGCTTTGCTAGCCAGCTGATGCAAGGCCAGAATGGAGTCCAGCTCAGCCTTTCCCATACCCTAGCCCCACATGGGGTTTCTGGGCCCCTCAGTCCCCCAGGCATGAAGGTCTGTTCCCTAGCCCAAGCACTCTTGATCAAGCCAGGCACTTAGGTAGCTGAGAGTGGCTGCTGGGAAGCATCCTACTTTCCCTTCCCTATGCCCCAGATCTATTGAAAATGGTCTAGAATGGTCTAAGGTGTCCCTAGTGATTGGACAGGCAGACACCCCCCCCAAGAAAAGACAAGTGGAAGGGCAGTGTGGTGGGGAAAACATTTATTTGACTTCAAGGAAAGCTACAAACAAATACCAAAAGCGAATCACTGAGACAGGCCCGGCAAAGACAGATTTCACACGTAGTACAGCATCCACTCGCTCACTACAAATGGTCTTGGAAGCGAAATGGGTAGGGAGGAAAAGATAGGTCTGACCTAGACTATTCCCATATTTACAAGCTTTGGGCCCTCTAGCCAGACCTATGGATTCACGGAGGAATACACAAGACACTTTACACTGAGGAGTATTTTTGTTTCCTTACACTCCCAGACCAGGCCTTGTGGGGCCTACCCAGGCAGCAGGAACTTAAATCTTACTGTTTGCCTCCCCTCTTCTCAGCATCACTCCTTCGGTCCTGCCTAGCCCCTTCCTACCCCAGGACCAAGCCCCTGGAAGACTTAGACCTGGGAAGTGGGAAAGGAGGAGGAAGAGGAGGGTGAAAAAGAGACACAGTCATGGACTCCATCTCCCAGGCCAGCTCAGCTGGGCCGCGCCGCGGTACTACCCCACCTCCAACTGCTGCCCCTTAGAGAAGTTTCCAGCTGAAACTCAAAATACAGCAATTATCCTTTTATATAAATAAGTTAGAACACAGATGGGAAGGGGAAAGTTCACATTAAACATGCGAATTTCTTTTTTCTTTTTCCCCTGAGGGAAGGATTGCAACCACAGACACGAACATTCAGAAACACTGGCGGATTTGGGACCATCGGGAGGGAGTGGGGAACATGGAGGGAAAATAATAATTATTATTATTAACAATAATAACAAGATAACCAGTCCGGAGAGAGGGAGCCACAGGAAGACCTAAGACCAAACGAAAAATCGTAACACAAGGCCGGGGCAAGGCAGGCTTGTGGGAACCGGTCCCCAGCAGGCGGGTGGCTGCTGCGGGGAGGATTTAGAGGGGCTGGGATTGGGGTGACGCGGGCTCTTGGGCCGCCCGGGGCTCCTCTGGGCAGGCTCAGGGCTGGAAGGCGCTGCCGGCTGTAGCCAGGCTCATACTTTTCAGTTTGTTGTCCTTCTTCCACTTCATGCGTCGGTTCTGGAACCAGATCTTGATCTGGCGCTCGGACAGGCAGAGTGCGTGGGCGATCTCGATGCGCCGCCGCCGGGTCAGGTAGCGGTTAAAGTGAAACTCCTTCTCCAGCTCCAGTGTCTGGTAGCGTGTATACGCGGTCCGGGCCCTTTTCCCGTCTGGCCCGGTCATATCTGGAGCGGATAGAGTAGAGCCGCAAGGCAACTGTTATTCCGGTTAAGGGAGGGGGCACTGGGTAGGAGGGGGCGGGGGAGCAGGACCCAGGCGTCCCCAGCACCCAGCTCACCACAGCACCAATCCTCCCTACTCCAGATGCTGACACCCAAGCTGGATTTCTGCACCCCCTTCTCCTACAGCCCCCACTTCTGCCGGCAGCTAATGCGCCCGGCTTTGTCTCTTGCTTTCTGCCAGAGCCTCACCCTTGGCTGGGCTCAGGCGGCCGCTCGCCCCGGGAGGGAGGAGAGAGGTTGCACTTTTGCCCTGGGAAGCTCATTTTACTACTCACCCCTTCTTTGCTAGCGGCAATCTTAAAATTTCAGGGGTAAGAAGGACCTTTCCTCATATTACATAAAGCCCATCCTTCATCCTAAAGCTGGTGCAGCTAAGCGAATAAAACCTAAGCCGAAGCTGGAAACAAATTATTAAAAATATACCCCTCCCAGATAGAGACCCTGTTTGGCTCTGTCCACAAAGCCCTAAGGACCCTCTTAAAGACTTCTCCCCCTTGGAAAAATAAATCTGTATTTGAGGAAAAGCCAAGCTCTCCTTGCGCCCCCCCCCCAAAGCAGAGAAGGAAAGCTGAGAAGACAAAAAAGAGAGACAGAGAGAGAATTACCATGGCTGATGTGAAGCTTCCTCATCCAGGGGAATATCTGCGGAGTCTGCCCCTCGGGCGCGGCTGTGGAGGTGGCCATGGGCTCTGGCTGCGCCCGAGCTAGGCTCGGGCTGCTTAGCTGGCTTGCAGCTTCCTCAGGCTCCGAGGACGCGCTGGCCTCGTCTATTTCGGTGAAATTGGCGCTGGAGCTGGCCGGGGTCGCCTGGTCGGAGGGGGACGAAGCAGTGGGCTTGGTGCCGTGGCTGTCGCCGTTGGTGCAAGGCAGGGACTCGGGCGAGGACAGGGAGCAGCTCGACGCCGCTTGCCTGAAGCGAGGCTCCTGGGCTGGAGCGGGGAAGGCGCGTGAGCTCTCGCCCACCGCCCCAAAGTGGCTGGAGGAGGCCGAGGAGCGGTTGACGCTGAGGTCCATCCCATTGTAATTGTAGCCGTAAGAGCCGGTGTGCATGGCAGCGGGATCCCTGTAAGAGCCGCTCAGAGAGCTGCCACTGCCATAATTTAGCAACTGATAGTCCGGGCCATTTGGATAACGCCCCGAGAAGGAGTTTACAAAGTACGAGCTCATTTGGGTGATTTTGGAGGGCTTGATTTGTGGATCGTGGTCGTTATAACCCTGTGCTTCACGATTTATGATGTATTAATGAATTATAGCGATGCACTGTACTTCGTTTTGCTATGTATGCGGCCAAATATGGGGGGGGCTGGAAGGGGGTGGGGGGGCGTTAGGGAATCACGTGCTTTTGTTGACCAGTCGTAAATTCTCGCTGATGACCTCAAGAGGTAATTCATGCTCTATGGTTACAAATAATGACGATCCGAGAATCGTTAGGGCCGATTCAATGTGAGCCTCCAAGAGAGGGGGAAAAGGGAGAAGGGGGAGAAACAAGAAGGTTGGCGTTGGCCTCTGAGCAGAGCGCGCCACCTCCCGGCGATTGGCGGGAGCGCGGGCCCAAGACCTCTATGGCGGCGGCTGCTGCCTCCTGGCTGACTCCCCGCAACCGCCGGGAGAGAAAGAAACCCTGGCCGTGGCTCACCGTAGGGTTGAGCGTTTTAGAGGAAGGGGTTTAGCTTTTTACCCACTTTCTTGGGGTAGGGTTGGTCTATTTGTGTCCCTCTCCCTATCGTCATCATCATCATCATCATTTTAACTCTGGATGAGACATGATCAAAGACGGAATTGCTTTTTCCTTTACTTGGGCTCTGCAAGTCTCCCAGTTGGGGCGGAAATGGGGGGAAGGGTTGGAAGTTGTGTGTGAAAAACAATTATTGCAATGGGTATCCCCCATCAGCTCAACCTGGCCTGCTTCCTGGCAAAATTGCAGAGGGCGATCCACAGCGCCCAGGCCGAACGCGAGCGAGCAGGGCTGGGCCAGAGGCTCGAAGAAGCAGCAGGAGCTTTCACTTCCTCTGGGCCCCATGGAAGTTTGGAATGCTCTTCCTAGCCTCCTTCTTGTCCTTAGCCCAAACCTGGGGTATGGCAGAACAGTACAGGCACCCCAGAGAACAAGCACCGCTAAACCGAAGCGGCCTACTTGCCGAAAGGATTGCAGCAGTTACCGCATCAGCAACGGCTTGGGTTTGGGTGGTAACGGCTGAGAGTTTGGGGTTAAAGCGAGATCCCTTGGCCTCCTGGTTATTCGGGAGCCCCACTTGACATCCCTTGCTGGAGGCTGGGCAGTTTGAGAATTTGTCGGGTGGCCCACCGCCTTCCGCGGGAAGGGGTTCCGAGGACAGCAGTCTTGCTGTGCGCGCTGGGCGGGGAGAGACCACAGCAGCTGGGCCCCTTCTGCCGAGCGGCTATTTTCTTTAAAAATAAAAAAGAGAGAGGGAGGGAGGAGGAAGAAAGGAAAACAGTGTCAGCAGCTTGCCACCTGGGTGCGGGTGGGAGCGGAGAGAGAATAGGCCATTTTGGGTTGAGAGGATGAGACCAAATGCCCCATCATCCGGCCTCGGCCCTCGGATCTCCAAGGAAAGAGGGAGAAAGTCAAACCCTTCCACCTGTGCATGCTGGCAGCTTTACATTCCTCTCCTTGAGCTTCTCCTTAGGTAGGAAGGGCACCTAGCCTCTTCAGCTACATGGTGGAGATACCCAGTGGCTCCATTTTTCAGTCTCCGGATCGGATCCACTGGCCACAAGCTGAGGGCCAGGACTGGAGGAGACCTGACTATGTAGGAAGGCCAAAAGCGCCTCCGCAACCCTGAGGTTAGAAAATCCTGCAGAGGTGCCTAGGCTCTCCAGGCTCAGTCTTTGCAGGGCTCTGAGGTAGGGGACCTTTGGTGGCCTCCCTCAGTGCTGTGGACAAACGAGGAAAGGCTAGAGAATAATGTCCCCTTTCCGTCTGTCTCCGAAGTCTGCAGGGGGAGAGGCAGCTGTGAGCCTCAGCACTGCCCAGGCCCAGCTCTGGGGCCTGGAAAGGACTGATCCCGCCAGTCTTTATCTCAACTGTAAATTCCGAATTGAGTGGAGCGCACTGGGGAAGTCCCATGCTGCCCATAGGACACAGAGTGGGTGGGAGACAATGAGAGGGGAGAGAAGAAAAAAAATGGCAGGGGAGGATTGGAGTTAACTGAGTGTCAAGTTTTCACGTCTTTATTATTATTATCATCATTATTAATAATATTAATATTATTACTGAAGTATTTCACGTCCAGAGCTAAGACAAGACTACAAACACAACACATAGAAAATTAATAAAATAGAACTTTTTCTTCTGAGGCTCCTCTTCTTAACTTCTAGGTAGTATGTGCTCCTTCCAGTGGCTTTGGGGAGTGAGTGGGAGAGACGACAGGTCTGGGGTCAGGGAGTCTTCGAGGCCCCCGTTGGGGGACAGCGAATCTACCTTTGAACCGTGCACAGGGACATGGACGAAATGAGTCGCGACACAAACAAGAGCACTTTGCTCTGCTTCCAGGAAACATCAAATGAGTCCGATCCTCAGTTCTCACCAGGGAGCCTGGTCCGGCCGAGCGGGTTTCTCTGGGAGGAAGGGGGGTCGCGGGGTGCTGGGTGGCTCGGGGCACAGCCTCCAAGCACCCGCCAAGAGCTCTGCGGGCAGAGGCGTCCAGGACAGCGCTGGGCCCCCGCCTGTCTTGAGCTGGAAAGCAGTTCTCTGGGCTCCTCCACCCGCAGAGCCTTCTTGGGGCTCTCACACGCCCTAGGCTCCCTACAGGCCTCTCCCCTCCCTTTCCAACACCTTCACTCGGCTGGTTTTTCTTCCTCCTCCTCGGTACTGAGCTGAGAGGCGCTGAGCAGTTTGCTCTCCTTTTTCCACTTCATGCGGCGGTTCTGGAACCAGATCTTTATCTGCCTCTCGGTCAGGCACAGGGCGTGCGCTATCTCGATGCGCCGCCGCCGCGTCAGGTAGCGATTGTAGTGAAACTCCTTCTCCAGCTCCAGCGTCTGGTAGCGCGTGTAGGTCTGGCGACCTCGCCGGCCGCTGGGCCCAAAGGAGGAACCTGTTACGCAGAGTGGAGACGCTGAGGCCTCGGGTCACAGTGCCCAGAGCTCCCCTCCCCCTCTCGACCCTCAAACAAGGACTCTAGACGTCCGGGGATATCCTCCACTCTCACTGTTCCGTGTCCCCCTTTCCCACTCCTCCAGCGCCCCCTCCAGATTCCCTCCTGATCTCCTAGGCAAGTGCTTTCTATCTAGACTCTCTGTGGGGGAAGGGAGGAGCAGTTCGAACTCCCACCTGAGCCTGGGGGGAGGGGCTGGCCAGGTGTGTCTCTTCCTAGCGGCATCTTTTCTTTCTTTCCCTTTCTATCCATCTAGGCCCCGGCCCCCGCCCACCCAATGATAGATTCAGGTCCTTAATCTGTAATGACGTGAATCGATCTATAGTCCACATTAACGGCTCCTCACTTTGGTGTCCCGCTAATGGACATCAATTGGGATTTAAGGCGTACAAATACTCCAACCTGAGACCCAGGCGCCTGTTTCTCTCTCTCCCCCCTCCGTCTGCGCCCTTTCTCTTTCCCTATTCTCCCTCTCTTCTCAGACTCCCACCCGTTTCCTAGTGCCTCTCCTTTCCCCCAGCTCCCCACCTTCAGGGAAACACAGTCCCAGACAGACCAACTCTCCCTCTCAGTCACATCCCCCCCATGACGCACTCAGTTTTTAATGGAGCCTTCTTTAGGTGGGGGACACCAGAGCAAGGGGGCCCAAAGGAAAGCAAAGTCAGTGACTGTGGCCCCTGCTTCCTTTCAGGACCTGGACTCTGACTTGGCGCTGCACGGGAGCCCACTTACTCCCCCTGGCTCCCAGTGTAGCTGAGACTTTGCAAACTTTATAACTCCTGTAGACCCAAGGACAGCAGGGAGACCCCATGCAGGCGCCCAATCTTCCCCTGTCTCCTAAATGAGAAGCCCACCTAGCACCCTGTGGGAGAATAGTGGGGGGGCAGTCTCGCTGGTTGTCTCCAGTGTTGGGGAACCCAGGGTCGGACAGACAGCGGGAAGTGTCACTCACTGTTGCACGAATTCATCCGCTGCATCCACGGGTAGACTGGAGTGGAACACTTCTGCTCCTCGGTTTCGCCGAACACGCTCTTGTCCTGCGCGCAGTCCGACTTCCGCGGCTCGGGGTGGAACGCGGGAGGCTCGTCGGCGCCAGAGAGCGCGCAGGCCGACTCCTTCTCGCGGTAGAAGGCCGGCGCCGGCCCGTAGTCGCAAGGCGCCGCTCGGCCGTAGCCACTGCCGGCTGGCGGGTAATAGGAGGAAGTGGCAAAGCTCTTGTCCTGGCCCGGCCCGGGCCCATAGGGCGCCGGGTAGTGCCTCAGCGGGTCCGCATAGCCGGACGAGTAGAGCGGCAGCTGGCCCAGGAAGGACTCTTGCCCGCTGGCCAGAGTGACGGGGAAGGTGGAGTTCACGAAATAGGAACTCATTGGGAGGGGAGGCGCGCGCGGCCGCTGCTGCTCCGCCGGGTTTATGATTTGTTGTGTTTTATAGTCTGAGCGCCGCGCCTATTAGTAGTATATCCGAGATTGGGTTTTAGCTGAGGGGGGATGGCGAGGTGCCAGTGAGGGCCAGAAGGAAATACAACCATCTGATCCAACACTGACCAATGGCAGAGGCAGGAATTGTCAAATAGCACCCTGGAGGAGCGCAGCCCGCACGAGGGACCCGCGCACAAACCTATCAACCTTTTTTTCCCTCCTTCTCCTTCTTTCTCTCTCTCTCTCTCTCTCTCCCTCTCTCTCTCTCTGCCCCCCTCCCCCTCAACAACACAACGCGTCCTGTTCCACCTACATAGAACCTGCAAAGACGGGCTGTGCCTTTGAGGGAGGAGGGAGCGTTTGGATTGAGACCACCTCATCCCCCAGTGATTATATAAATATATGCCTCCCCTCACCCCACTAAGGATAGGAAAAAGTTAATTGTGTTTTCAGAAAAGTTAACCCCTGCGTTACTTGGGCCCTTTGCCTCTGGGAGGGGTGGGTAAATGTTCCCAAATCTCCTTTAGAGAGGACTAAAGGAGAAGGTTTGTTTCTATGATGTAGTGTTGGCAGAAGGTGATCAGAGTTCTCTGATTTTTGCATCATTTCAGAAAGAGAAGCAAAGAAGAAACACCCTCCTTCCCAGGTTTTGAAAATCATTTCTTCCTGTTTATCAGATCTGCTCTCTCTCCTCTAAGCCTGGGTTTACATTTTTCCTGTCTCTCCACAACTGTTATGGTCTGAAGGGGCATATCAGATCCCACCACCTGAAAGACCCAGACGAGGGGGAAATGGCAGAAGGTTCTGAGCCCCAGTTTCCCCTCTGGCTCTGTAGTCAGGCTAGGAGCTTCTTGGAAGGCTGTGGCTGCTGCTGCCCAAGACATACTGCCTGGTTCTAGTAAGCAGCTGCACACTCTTGGCAGGGGAAAAGGTACTGGGGGAAAGGACTAGCCCCCTCCTCACTTGGGGATACAAAGAGTGAGGGATAGTCTTCAGCCTATGTGGCTTTATTTGTCTGATCCCCATCTTGCCTGCAACCCTCACTCCAGTAGCCCCTGGATACTCAAAAAGGCATTAAAAATATCCTGGGCTCAGATTCGTAGAAATCAAGAATGCTCAAGTAAATCTGGGCACAAGGAAGAAATTGTTCTACTTGCAATTGTGAGTCTCCAAATCCTCCTGATTTTTAAGGCAATCAAAGGACCACCAGAACAGAGGGGTCCTTTCCCCTTTTCCAGGTCTCTCTCGAAGCTGGCAGTTCTTTTTAAAATTAATTCTTTCCCAGGACTTGGTTTTGCTTTAGTTTTATAAAGAGAAAGGTGTTCCAGTCCTCCTGGGGACTCAGCAGGCAGTTTGCAGCCATCAGCCTACACCTTCTACTTTCTGTGTCTCAGCATCTGTACAGTTCTCTCCCACACCCCACGTTTGGATCATCAACTTTGCTGCCTTTCAAGCTTGGGTGTGACAGTGTATGTCAATGGCTCTATCGTCCAAGGAAAATGAGCATGGAGCACAGGATGGGAGACAGGACCACAATGAACAAGCCATCCAGTGAAGGTTAACAATATTCCAACCTGGGGACAGGAAGAGGGCACAATGTGGGATAAAGTCTGATATCTGGCCAGACAGACCCTCCTCTGCCTTGTCCTCAGGGCTCCCTTTTATGACTTAGATCTGCCCACTGGAGATGGTGAAAGACACTAGAGAAGGTGGTACAGGGCTGAGGTTGAGTGACCAAGGGTAAGAACTTAATTGGTTGCAAAATAGTCTCCAAGGCTCTCTGGACTCAGGGCAACTTCTAGATTGTACTTTCATGGCAAAGTGGCCATCCTGAATGTCCCTCCAATCACGTCCAAGTGGGATTCCACTGGGGGTTGGGGAATGGTGAGGATTTAAGAGAAGAAACTCAAAATCTCTAATAATGAAGAAATTTTAATGTCCCAAATCTAGCTATGGTTGGGCTCACTCTTAGAGGAGTAGGGGCTATATGAACAAGATGGGGAAAGAGTAATTGCTAGCACCTCCCTCCACCCTGACACTAAGACTGAGCTCTGGGCCTCAGTCTTCTATGCCCCCTTCCTGGCCAAAATGTCCCCATCCTAGGACTGGGCAGTATGGTTCCCGCCCCCTGCAGAGTCTGGGCAAAGTAAGATGCAGTGAGGAAGGGAGCCTTTCCCTGTGATAGAGGCAGGAAAATAACTGCCTTATTCTTAGAATCACAACTGCCAAATTAACCTCACCTCTGCAGGTTGCCTGTTGGGAAATGGAGCCACTATGCGAGGGCCTGCCAGGGCGCCTGGAGTCGGGCATGAAAGGAAATAGCGCCTCATCGCTCTTATCTAAGCCCAGAGGTATTTATGAGCGTTTATTCATCTGATCCGTTTGTTTGGGAAAAAGAACAGGCAGGCAGAGCGGGCCAGAGACCGCCTGGTTTCTGGAGCCAGATCTATTCGAATCTGTCTGTGTCTCAGTCCACCTCCATCTGTCTCTGGGGTAATATGTAAATACACAGCAAGCACAGCCTTCTGCTAGTTTGGGGCGTCTTTCCCCTCCTCAAGGAGGAAGTGTGTGTTCAGAGCAGTAGATATAAATGTGTACCAACTCGTGAGTACGTAACAGAGGTATTGTACAGATACACCACAGGCAGGATTTATAATTGTAATTTTCTTGGCTGTGAATCTGCAGTCCTGTGGGCAAGCACACACATTCTAGCTCCCAGGAAAATGTTTCTTAAGTTGTGTTCAGTTCAGAAGTAAAATTCTTCTTGAAGGGTAACCTCAGGGAGGAGCATTTGCCTATATGTATGTGTTATGGTGGGGTAAGTGGGGTGAGTAGGGATTGTCCAGGCTCTCCATTTCCTCTAAGCTACCACCACCCCCCAAGCCTCCCAAAGCCAACCCAGCTCTTTGGGTTCTAGGCACCTTCACCTATTCCCAACTTTGGCTGGGGTGGGTCAACTGAAAACACATCAACCCAGTTCTCTCACTGGACTTCGTTTCTCTGGGCTTGGGGAACATAAATGTTCCCAGAGGTACCCCTGTGCTTCTTTCCATAAGCTTGGAGGAGGCTCTTTACATGAGACACTTTGTCCTAAAATTGGCCCGTCCACATTGAGTTACAAGACCTCATTTCCATTATGCAAATGAGCGGCATCCTCTCTAATCTCGGGGGTGTGGGCGACGGTTCTGAGCCGCTCTGTTCCGTCCCTCCCCCCCACAGGCCCACAGGCACCCTGAGAGCCCTGAAGGGTTTCAATCTGGCAGCCGACTTCCTCACCCTACCTGTCTTTCAGATTGCTCAAAAGAAAAAAAATCTCCTAAGGGCCCAAGCCTTCCATGTTGTCTCCCTCGGGGGTCCCCAAAGACCTAACTCACTGAGGCGAGCCTTCTAGCCTTCTAGCTGTTAGAAAGTCACTCCGCCGCGGAAGAGCTGAAAGAGCTGCTCCAGAGGCCCAACCTCAAGAGGCTCCGAGGGCGCGGGGGTGGGGTGGGTGGTGGTGGTGGCGGTGGCAGGGGAGGGTGCCCCGCAACTGCAGCGTTTGCCCCAAGAACTGCTAGGCCCCTTGACCTCGATAGCTTCGTTAGCTCCGGGCCAGACCTTAGCAACACCTCGGCTTGCTTGGCACTGGAGGCAATTTCCTGGAACCCCCCCGCCCCGCCCGAAATTAGGGCCACAGTACCTTTAAAGAAGAGGCCAGAGCTTCCTCCTGAGACTTGAAAGCCTGAGCTAATCAGTAACCCGTGAGACAGGGGCCAATATTCAAAACGCCGCAGCAGAGGCTCGCACCCCCTCCCTCGCCACCCCCTTCTGGGAAAGCGGTCGCTTTAAGTGGGTGGAGGGGTGGGGGTGCGTCAGGAACGGAAATTATGGTGGGTTACTTAATGATTTAGCTCCAGTCCCACTCCCGATTTCCCCCCAAAGCATATTTGTGTCGATTTCGCTAGAAACGATCGAGAATGGGGGAGGGGATAGACACTTGAGACATCCTCAGTTTCCAGAAAACTCGCTTCAATTCCTTCCCCACGGACCCACCAGCCAAGGAACTGGCAAGACCAACCAGCCAACCGGGAAAACACAGACTCGGTTTGTCTTTTGACAACCGAGTGGAACTGCCTGGGCCGGCGCCTTCCCCTCCGGCCCCTTCCTTTGGCTGAGAAGAAAACCAAATAAACCTTGAACAGCCTTGGCCTCGCATCTCTCCAGCGCCCGGATCTTCTCCCGCGCCTTGGTGGAGCGGAGGAGATCCTGATGGTGGGGGTGTTGATGGGTCTGCTCTGCCCTCAACCCCCTGCCCGCTGAATGTAGCATTAGTCCTCTTTAAATACGCCCTGGGAAAAGCCGATTCCCCTGCTAGTCACCAAGTTTGGGGTAGGGATGGGCTGGAGGCAGCGGGGAGTATGACATGGGGGATGGTGGACTGGGAAGAAATTTGTTCCATTCTCTAATCCACTCCCGGGAACCAAGATCCAGCAGGGAGCGCCGGTGTGGTCCGGTTATCTCCCGAATCTTCTGTGCCTGGGGCTTCAGGCGTCCCGCACTGCACGAGCAGTGTCTTGGTGCTTGCGGAGCCAAAGCCGCGTGTCTTCGAACGGACGGTAGATGGCAGCAAACCGCATAATTTGGGTCAGAGCAAACTGTCTTAAGGGAGGATTTATAACCCGCCAAGACTACTGGAGAAAAAGACCTTTAGGATGGGTGGGTTTGGGGGAATTTTTCCTTTGAGGCCAGGCCCCGAGTGCCTTGGGTGTTGACGGAGAATGCCTCTCGCTATGAAGCCAAGTGATCCCTCTGGTGCCCAGTCTGGGCCTGTGCCTAGGGCATATCTACCTGCGCCCCCAGGGGCTCCCCTCCCGCGCCACAAGTGGCTGCCGGCCGTTCCTCTCTTGAGAGAGCCAATATACATCCACCACACACACTCCCCAGGCTCCTCTGTTCACCGGCAGCCAGAGGCCCGAGGATGAACGCCCTGCATCTGGTCTTAAGAAAGAGAAAAGCAATCACCTATTCACGCAGACAAAACTAAATCACAGTCTCTCCTGCCCTCCTCGCCTAATATCATTTATCTCTGGGCTAGAAGCTTCCCCAGAAGCTTCTGCCACCCCACTTTTAAGTCCTTGCCTCAAGGCTTGTGCCTTCTTCCACCCCACCTGCTACTTTAGGAATCTATTGCCCACCCAAAGGTTGTCACTTCTCCCCTTCCCCAGGAGGCCTGACTGGGGGATGAAATTTGGGCGCCTGAGGTACAGGACTAGCTAGTTGTCCAAGCTCAGCGCCAGTTTAGGCTTTCCGGTTCGAATACCATCAAGTCCCATAACTGGGTTTTCTTTTTATTTTCTTCTATCTTTTCTTTCTGTTTTGTTTTGTTTACAAGTCTAAAACAACAACAGGCTAAACAGCTTCTGCACAATCACTACGTTTGGATCCAGGAAAGTTTGAAATGTTCCCACATCAGACACACACGACAAATTTCTCCTCCACCGAAATCCACACGACCCATACCAATACAACACAAGTAACAAGAGTCAATATAGTACAGAAACCAGCACGCTGTGACCTACCGCGTTAAAACCACAAAACTGTCTCCCTGCAGAGCGAAGCTCCTTCCTGCGGGAGTGGCGAGAGACCTGGGCATTCTCGGGGAGGCTTCCTGGAGGGGAGTGTCTCCCTCACTTTGGGTGCTTCCACCCACAACCTTTTAATTTTAGAAATGTCACCAAAGAGAGACAGTGAACACTTTTCTGTGAATTGTTCTTTCTCTGTCTCTCTAGCTGCTTCTTTGCCCTTGCCGGCCTCTGCGGAGATTCCAGGCCCTACAGAGACCAGGACATCCCTTAGCGCCACCGCCCCGAATGCCAATGCTGCCGGGAAACCGCCGACATCCGCACCAGGCAAGAGAATTCCAGCGCGGGAGCAATTGGGAGCGGACCGGGCAAGGAAGGAATGATAGGAGGGAGGGGGCAAACCACAGAGGCCATAGCGACTGGCTTCTTCGGGTGCCGTAGAAGCCAGACACCCCCATCCTCTCCTTCACAGTCTCCCTGCTTGAGCCTCTCCTCCAAGCTTAAAAAGGCGACTCAGAGCTAGCCTCCTTGCCCCTTTCTATTCCTCCTCCCATCTTCTCTGCCCGGGCTCCCCCTCCAGGAAGCAGCCACCCCTCTCTCGCTACCGAATTTCCTGGGAAGCCTCTCCCTGCAGCGCTCAGAGGTGGGGTTCAGCCCCGTCTTGCAGCGGGGGGGGGGAGGAGGGAAAAAAACCCAAGCCCCACCCCCTACAAAAGCCATGCAAACGAACAAGAAGAAAATTGTCGAATCTCCCTTACCTTTGCAGATCTTGGAATTTTTTCCCCCTCCGTATTGAGAGGGATGAGAAGGGCGGGGGAGAAAGGAGCGTTCTGTTTCTTCTTCAGCTTCCAGATAATATTGTCCCAACCTGAGAGCCGTCGCTTCCCCTTCTCTGACTTGGGAGAGAGGGTGTTTCGCTTTTCTGATATTTGCATAGAAAATGGAGTAAGTTCTGGCTTTGAAAAATGGTATCAGGCTGCAGTCCTGGGCAGATTGTCCATTTACCCTCCATGATGACTGAAATCCCAGATCAGCAAGCAAATTAACTTAGAAATCAAAATTATTTTTGGTTCTCTTTTGTGTAATTCCCACCCCCTTCTTCTCTCTCTCTTTTCTCTTTTCTCCCCCCTCTCTCTTCCTCTCTCTCTTTTGCTCTATTGAGCTGATATTGAAGTATAAAAATATCAAGAGGCTGGAGCCCTGAAGGACGACAGTGCTCCGACCTAGGTGTGGTGTCCAAAAGAATGCTGCATTATAACCACCAGGGAAATGATAAAAAGTTCATGTTCACGATCGCCTGGCCACATGACCGGCGCTGGCCAATCGCTGTATTCAACCACTCATAAACTTCTATCACAAAGTTGTAAATTTTCATAAAACAACAAGGAATTTATTGCATTTCTTCATGGCTGCTCCACCAGCAACCCTTTTCTCAGTCGCCATCTTCTTTTCTTCTCCTTCTCTCTTTTTGGGGAAACCCTAATATGAACAGGGGTCAGATTTTGGGGGCAGGGAATCAGAGTGGGGAAGCCACACAAAACCAGCTGAGAAGGGGGTTCTTTTCTGAATATCCCTATTTCCATAGGAATGCTGCCAGCTTTTCTAGTAAAAATTCACCCCAAATCCTCCCGTTAGGGACTGTTGTAAGGCAATGGGGGGGAGGGGGAAGCAATAGCGGTTTCTAGAGTTGCCATCTGAACCAAGGCAAAATGAAAGCTCCAGTGTCCTCCCTCCCACTTTGAACTGGCTCCTTCATTACTAGCCCTAGAAATGGCAAGACCCCCACCTGTGTGGTTTGCAGCACTGTGGGTTTGGGGGCCTTAGATCCTCTAAGGCTAGGTTTTTGCCCCAGGAGGAAAAGTGGCCTGGATGGGAGCCAAGGCATATAGTGTAACACCAACCAAATCTTGTCTCTGCACCCCAGAAACTGGGGGAGGGCAAAGCCAAATCCCAGCCTCTCCCACCCAAATGCAGAAAGTCTAGGTTCTGTAAGGCAGCCCCATGCGCTCTCCAGGGGGTTCTCTGATCTTTAATGGGGGGAAACTGTAGGTTTTGGAGCCTTTTTCTTACAAATTCAAAAGAAAAAGATTCTCCTAAAACCAACCCTCCCTCCTTTTCTGTACGTTGTCTGTTCTTTACATTTAAACATTCCAGGATTTATAATCGAATTTATACTAAAAATCAATCCCGCAGGTCCAGCTGCCTAGACACCGTCTTTTAGGTTTTTGTCTCACAATCTGGGGAGTGTTTTGGAACAAAAAATAAAATTAAAAAATCGGCCCAAATTTCCCAGGTCCCCTGAAAACCCCAATATTTTGAGTTGAGCGGTTAGTACCCAAATGCAGAAAACGAAATAATGTCCCCAAAATACTTCTTTCTTTTTTTCCTTTCTCTCTCTGTTGCTCCGGAGTAGGTTCCAGATTGCCGGCGGCGCGGAGAACGAGCAGAAAGTCCTCCTGGAGGAAGTCCCCGGCGGGCGGCACGGCCAGGCTCCGAGCGGCGGGCGTTCAGCCACACTAGCCTGGTAAATTCGCACCGCTCAGGCGCTTACTCCCGGACCCGTTCTCTGCTCCATCATTGTTGAATTTTATTTGGGTTACCTGTTTCAATTTAGAATGAGACGAATTAATGCAAATGAAAATAAAATAAATTGAAATAAAAGAAAGGAACAGCTCTTGCCGAAAATATTTGCCACACAAGCGAGAAACACTGAGTGAGCGCCTGACATTGGGGGCTGCTCTGAGCCAACTGCGAGGCCTCTACTCACGGGCCTGGCCTCTATCCAATGCCAGCCAAGAAGCCCAAATGAATTTGAGTGTTCACTTTCCCTTTTCCTCCACTTTTCCTTCCCATGCGGCCTACCATTTTGGATTTCAGCTCTGTGTTTGTGTTGGGCTGCCGCCCAAATCCTACAGCCTGGTTTCAAGGCCTAGATGAGGAATACGGTTTATGGAACTATGAGATTTTAAAATTTTGTTTTATTATGTTTTGTGAGAGTTGTGTGATTGAGCATGGGGGCTCATGGGTGTGTTTACTTGGGAGCAAATGTGTATCTGTGTGTTTATAAGTCAATGTGTGAATATACATTGATATATATCAATGTGTCTGAGAGTGAGTGTGAATATGTGTTTACTTGTGAGTGTGTGTGAAATTTTCTGGGCATGGAGCTGAGATTATGTGAATGCCTTTATGTTTATTTATGAACATATAAATTTGGTAATATGTGTATGACAGTGTGTATAACCATGTATGTTAGCCTGCAAATAAATGTGTGACTGTGTGCATTTGTGTATGTATGCATAAAGTGTAAAGGGAATGCATGCATGTAATATTGGGGTTCACTAGTTGGCAGCTCCCCAGAGCTGGGAGTACCAGGAAAAAGAGCAGACCCAGTACAGAAACAAGCCCACAGAAGAAGTCAGAGCAGATGCCTACCCATCTTTAACCATGATACCCTCCCATCCTGAGGGAGACACAGGAAATAAGGTATCTGTTTGTTTTTAATTGAGTTTTATTTTTCTATCCTTTAGATACACACAGATTGCAGAGAGGAGCATGGGATGGGGATGGGGAGCTGGCAGGAAAAGGGAGCAGCTGGCAGGCACTGGGAGGAATACCCTAGTTGCTGGGGAACACCCTAGTTGGTGGGTCCTTGGGGCTCCCTAAGGCCCCTTTGGTGCCACTACTGGGAAGGTGGAGGCTCAGGAGGGCAAGGAACCACGGGCACTAGTCCAGACCAAAAGTCCACAAAGACAGCATCAAAGGAGGTTTACAAAACAGCAAGATTTTACAAAGACCTTACAATAGCAACATACAAAACAGGAGGCAAATTCCAGAAAGCTACAGAAAAGGTAGATAATGTCCTTCTCATATTGTACAAAACAAACCCAACAGACTTTCTATAGGTAGTATTTTTTTTCAGTGTTGAGAAACCAAAATTTTCACCTTTCTCTCTCTTTAAAAACATTTTTAATTGCTTTAATTTAAATAGTGTTTTTCTTCCCTATTTGACTTGAGTTTCCTGGTTCAGTTCCCAGAGCTAGGATTCAGATTCAGATTCTTTCTCTTCTCTCTCTTTTCTCCTCTGCCCTTTCTCTTTCTCTCACTCTTCCTCTTCCTCCTCTGCTTCTGCCTTGTCCTGGTTGGTGGTTCCAGGGCCAGCGGTCTTATTTTCCTTTTTCCACTTCATGCGCCGGTTCTGAAACCAAATCTTGATCTGTCTTTCTGTGAGGCAGAGCGCGTGCGCGATCTCGATGCGCCGCCGCCGCGTCAGGTAGCGGTTGTAGTGAAATTCTTTCTCCAGCTCCAGGGTCTGGTAGCGGGTATAGGTCTGGCGGCCTCGCTTGCGGTCAGTTCCTGCAAATTGTGTTCAGAGGAGAAAAATAAGTGACCAGGGAAAACTCCAAAAGAGTGTCCACCTCCCTCTTAGACTCTGTGTAAAGTCTGTGGACAGAAGTCCATTTTCCCATTAAACCAAATTCTCCTTTTCCATACCTCAGTCCATAATCTTTGTGGCCCATTCCCCTAAATGTGCAGAACATTCTACAAGCCTCCCAAAGCAGACATTTCTATTTTCTATCCAAGAAGCTTGAAGCTTCTGAACCCAGGAGGATCTAACCTGCTGGTTCTTGAAGGTTCTGCTACTAATGGGTATGTGTAGGATGAGGGAAGTTAATTGTCCTTTCACTTTCTGGGATTAGGGACTCTAAGCCTCTGATTATAATTCTTTGAGGTGGAAGACAATGGAAACCATGCAAGTGGCCCTGGAGTGGGGCTCTAGGCCTACCCTGAGGAAGTTTCTCAAGAAGAAAAGGAGACAAAGGGGTCTCACAGGCTCAGTTTCCCCTCCATTCTGTTGCAGAATGAGGTGAGAATCTGCAGATTTCCTTGGAGCATGGGCTTAGTCTGAGAGCAGCTGCCTTCTGAGGATTCTTTTCCAGTGATTATCTGAAGCTGTCCTGCCTGCCTGCTTGCCCAGATAACCCAGCTCTCCAAAGCAATCTTTGGGCCTCCAGGAGAGCACAGGGGAAGAGGAGAAAAAAACTGTCTGAGTTAGGACAGAATATGGAGTATCTGGATGATGAGGGCTGAAGGGCAGAGAGGAACTTCCTAGGTTAGGCCCAGAACCTGAAGAGACTTGGGAAAGGTGTTGATGTCAGCCCTCCTGGGAAGGAGACACGGGAGGAGAGGAGGGGCCTAGTTTCAAGTCAGATAAAAGCCAAGCTGAAATGTTTATGAGCAGAAAAATTGGAGCTTTGATAAATCAACTGGAAAGGAAGTTGAATTATGGAGCAGGTAATGGGGACTGTGACCACCAATACTGATAGTCTGAGAACTGAGTTCCTCCTAGCCCCCCACCCTCGCTGGGATGGATGCCTCTGACCACAATTCTTGGGCCTTCTGGACATTGGGGCTAGCCCTAAAGTTCGCCTGTCTTGGGACAGCACTAAAAAGGACGTGTAGGCAAGACTGGCAGAAGTCCCAGGGAACCCTTGGCTTCTTGGGGTTCCTTCATCAGCTGGCTGGGTGGCCTGCACTCTCTAAGTCTTGGTTTGGCCCCACAGAGTCCTGGCCCCCCCCAAGAGGAGATTCACCCTTCTAGAGTGACACCTCCGAACTTGTTGGCCAGTTCTCTGGGGGTATATAGGAGCCCTAGGAAGGGCACCTGAGGAAGACAGCTGTACTCCCACCAGGCCTCTTATTCTTTCTCTAGTTCAGTGGGGGGTTGAAGCCTCATCTCTCTTGGCCTCAACCCCCTCCCTGCACCTGCCTCTCTGGCTCTGTGTCCCTGGCTGGGTCCTCATCTCCCCCCCTCCCCACCAAGCCTCTAGAGCTCATTTCTAATTGTCCTGTTGGGAATAATGGGGGAGTGGGGTTGGCTGAGAAGGAAGGGGGAGGGGAGAATTGCTTAGTGCTATGCCCCCTCCCCCATATCTTATCCTAGCTGGGGCTGGGGGCACACACCCAGACTGAGATCCCAGGCGGGGGAAGGGGGGATAGAAGGGGGATAACCTAATGGCTGTTCTCTGTAAACCCCAGCCTTCCTCCGCAAGACAAACGGCCTCATCTCCAGCCTGTGCTGGCGCTGCTGATAAATATTTAAAGCTAAAAGGCCGGGAGGAGAGTGGGGGCGAGATGGGGGCTCGGAGGAGCGTCGCGGCGTCAGCGAAGATAGATCCTCCGGGAAGCAGAGCCGGCCTGAGAGCACCCAGCAAATATGAGGGTGGGGGCAGTGCGCTGCGTCTCAGCCAGGGGGGTACCGCGTCCCCAGGGCTGACCTCAGGCCGGGAGCACTCTAGACGCGGAAAGGGGTGCCCGGCTGGAAAGGGGGGGCGCCTTCCAGGGAATGTGCCGGCCCGCTGGGGCTTGGGTCAGCTTGGTGCGCGGCGTTACCTGAGCTTCGCATCCAGGGGTAGATCCGGAAGTTACTCTCAGCGGCCAAGTCTGAGTCCCTCTGCTCCTTGGCGCCTGCCGCCTTGGCGGAGTCGCCCGGACACACCCCGGAGAGGTTCTGCTCAAAGGGCGCGCAGTGCATGTTGAAGGAACTCGGCTCGAGCCCGTAGCCGGCCGCGTAGACGCCGGCGGCACTCTGGCCCGCCATGCCCCCCCCGCCAGGATACAAGCCCTGCATCGAGGCGGCGAAGGAAGCACTCGAACCCGTTCCATAGCCCGGGCGCTGGGGATTGGAAGCAAACGCACAAGAAGTTTGTTCGGGGAAGGCTCCGGTAGCGAAAACCGAACTTGCGGCTGGATATTTAGAAAATAAAGCATTCGCATAATACAATGAACTCATAATTTGGCCGGATGATTTGTAGGCAGGGACGTTTTAGTGTCGGTTTTACGAGATTCCTTGATATATTACAGAATTAGAGTACAGATTTACACCAAAAAGGACCCCCTTTTTCCTCTCCAGAACACGTGACGCTCGCCCACGTGACGTCCCCTCAGCCAATGGCCTGGCAGCCTCCCTACGGCTCCCGGTAATGTGGAAAAAATTGTGTGGCGTTGGATTTATAAAATATGATCAATAATGAATGGGAAAGCCGAGCCCTGTGGATTGGGGCTAGGGGCTCAAGGGCCGCTGCCGACCCCTGCGGGCTGGAGGCAGCTTGCAGGCGAGATTTGGGGAGAAAGGGATTGGGTGGAAGGGAAAATAAATAACCTCCCAGCGATCCGCGTTGTCACCCTCCACCCATCCTTTCCAGTCCGTTACCGACAGAGCCTGAGACAAACGCAGAAATTGAACGCACGCAATTGGGTTGGTTGATGGGTGGTGAGTGGGGGAAGATCAGTCTTTATTAATCCGGGCCAATTCAGCACAGCCTTTGGGTGAAGTTGGTCCGGTTCTCCTAAGGCGAGGAACGAGGTAAACCTGGGCTCATGGCTCTCTCGGTGACCCAGATAAACGCGCAGAGATGGAGCGAGACATCATAGTTGCTCCTGAGGCACAGGATTCAGCCCATGGGCATTGAATGCTGCAGTTTCTGGTGGCTAAAAAAAGGTTTGAAAGTAAAAAGAAAAAGGGGGGAGGTTGTTTGAGTGGATGGGGTGGTTGGAAGTGGGTAGAGAGAGAAAGGAAGGGTAGAGGGCGGCCCTGGTACTGTTCTCCTGGTTGCTGGATGCCTCAGTGAGCGTTGCTATCAGAGAAGCAGAGGCAGAAAAACTAGGCCTTAGAGCTGGGTAAAGGTGACCAAGTCCCAGAGAGTGAGAGGCGGGGAAGAACGTCTCCATTCTCCTCCTGCTCTCTTCATCAGTATTGGAGAAAAATAAAAATATAAGCAAGCTCATCATCCTTGCGTTCCACCTTTATCCCCTACCCCCCCCACCAAACATAAGACACACACCAAAACAAAGAGCGAGATGGAGGGGATACAGCCACCAGCTCAGGAGAATCTCTCCAGCTTGGCCTGGGTGCTTCGGCAGGTCCCAGCAGCCTCGGAACGCAAAGGGAGGGGGTTTCTCTTGGCTCCTCTCCCTCATTTTTCTCTCCTCCAATCACACGCAGTCGCCTCCCTCACCCCCTGCGCCCCTGGGCCAAGGGACTCACACCACCTGCCTCCAGCCCCCACCCGCTCCTCTCCGTGGCCTAGCCTCTGCAGGCTCAGGAGCCCGATGACAGGCTCCCCCTCTCCCCCCCACCCCAGCACTGCAAGGCGCCCAGGAGCAAATGAGCGCGGGCTTGGCCAGTCTCGGGTTCTTGCTTGTAAACTTTATTGTAACTCTTCCGCCCTTTTCAGGCTCAGACAACAGAACAAAGTATAGAGGAACAACAAAATATATAATTAGCCCTCCCTCCCCCCCATAAAGCAATTCACGGATACAGGATACATTCTCTTCACAGTAAACCTAAGAACACTTTTAACAATTGCCCACAGCGCGCATGCTAACTAAAGTAACCTCTTTTGAGAAACACTTAAGACGAAATTGTCAAACCAAAGGAGGGGAGGAAAAGAGAGAGAAGCAAGAGAGAAAGCCAGCGAGCTAGGGAGGGCAGCGGGGAGAGAGGGGTTGGGAGGGTAAATGAGGACGAGAGAGAGAGAGAGAGAGAGAGAGAGAGAGAGAGAGAGAGAGAAGTGAGGGAGACAGAATTACGGTGTGAATAGGCAGTTTCATGTTGTTGGGAGAACTTAGCAGAAATCTGTACCTTGGTCATTACAAAGAAGCACATTTAAAGGAAAAAAGGACCATTGCACAAGGAGGCTTTTTACATGGGGCAGGGACAGGGAAGCTGGGGGTGGGGGGTGTGCTCAGCCGGGCCTCGGCCGGCTCACCCTCACAGGGCGAGGGTAGTCCTTGCCTAAAATCCTTTTCTTTTCCCCCCCTGGCCCCCAAGAGAAGGGAAGGAGATCCACGGTAGCTCACACACAGAAGCTATTACGAGATACTACCACTAGCGGGGACTGGCGCGGCGGGGGACGCTGCGGTGGGAGGCTCGGCTCCTGGCTCAGCTCGCGGGGCCGAAGCTCTCCCGGGCGAGGGTGAGCGGCGACGGCACAGTCAGGGGACCGGCGGACGTGCGGGTGGCCGCGGCCCTGGCAGTCTCAGCTGGAGCCTACTTCTTGTCGCCCTTCTGCGCGTCACCCTCGTCCGCTACCTCCGGGGCCCGCTCCAGCTTCTGTTTCTCCAGCTCCTCCTGCTCGCATTTGCTGCTGGGGAACTTGTCTTTGTTGTTCTCTTTTTTCCACTTCATCCTCCGGTTCTGGAACCAGATTTTGACCTGTCTCTCTGTCAGTCCCAACGCATGCGATACCTCGATTCGCCTCTTGCGAGTCAGATAGGGATTAAATAGGAACTCTTTCTCCAGTTCCAGGGTCTGGTAGCGGCTGTAGGTTTGTCGGCCTCGCCTGCGTCCGGCGGCTGCTGGGAATGGGGGAAAGGGCGAGACAGAGGGGAGGGGAGGAGAGGAGAGGAAAGGATGGGGGAGGGGGAAGAGACGGAGAAGGTTTAAAGATTCGTGAACGAGCCTAGGAGACCAGTATAATAAGGGCAGGGGACCTTCTACCCCATGCGGGGGCGGGGGCCCCGAGGAGGCCGAGATCAGCGGGGGTGGGGTGGGGTGGGGAGCTTGAGGGGGATCAGACACCAGTGACTCTAAGGGAGTCAGAAAGGGGAGCCCCCTCCCCTGGTAACCAGCACTAGAATTGGGTAGAGGGTGGTTCAAATCTATTAAAAGTCCCATAAACTTTAGAAGGAAGGATGTGAAGGAGTGGGAAAAATAAGAATAAAAAAGCCGGGTGGGGAAGAATGGACCCACCTTGAAAAGCCCCCAGAGCCTCTGCCCCAGAAGAAAAGTTTCTTCAGGGTAATTAAACTATAAAGCAATTGAGAAGTGCAAAAGTTGAGCGCCCCCACTCCCACCACCCTCTCTACACTACCCCCATAAAACAGTAAAAGAAAAAAGGGGGGAAGGAGAAGAAAAGTAAAGCAGGGTGAGGGCTTTATGGATTCAGGAAATGTCGTTTAGCACCCCCCCCCCACTTCAAGGGAAACAAAAAAGAAAGACGGAAAGAAATCCAGAAAAAGAAAGAACGGAGAGGAAGGAAGGAAGGAAGAAAAGGAAGAAGTGGGGGGCGACCGGAACAGAGCCGGCAAGTCTTCCAGTAGCTGGAGGAGATGCGCCCGGGGCCTGCCCGGCCTCCGGCCCTCCGGGCCCGCTCCTGCCCCGCTGGCCCCGACGCGAGCTCACCTTGCGGACGCATCCAGGGGAAGAGCTGTGTGGGCGACGGGCTCTGCTCGGAGCCCTCAGCCTCCTCACCCAGGCCGCTGGCGGCGGCGAGCTTGCAGTCTGCGTACTGCACCAGGTCTGGATCCTGCGCACCGAATAGGCTCTGGCGCTGCAGCGGATCGTAGCCGTAGAAGTTGCCCGGGTCCCCGTGACACGCCACGGCGCACGGGTTCTGCTGGTAGGGAGCCGTGGACAGAGACGATGGCCCGTGGTAGAACTCCTGGATTTGCGACGGGTGCTGGAAGCTGCCGCCGCTGCTGGGACCGTATACCACGGTGGGTCGGCCGCCCAGGTCCTGGGCGAAGCCGCAGTCATAATAATTGGGGCGCAGGGACTCCCCGGTTTTGTATTTGGAGAACAGTGAGTTGACGAAATAAGAGCTCATTTTATTGAATTTTGAGGCGGCGGCGGCGGCGGCGGAGGCTGTAGTTGGGGGCTGTTGGGGAGGGGGTGGGGAGGGGGAAAGGGAGGGAGAGAGAGAAAAAAAACGCGGATTCGCCGGCTCCTAGTCACCCTCGCCAGGAAAGGAGAGGTAAAGGGAGGAGGAAAAAAAGAGAAAAGAAAGAAAAGGCGAAGAAGATCTCGAAGCCGCCACACTTTTTGTGATTTCCAGGAATAGAAAAGGACAGAGAAGCCTCCAAAAGTCTAAGCTTGCATGGCAGCCGCGGCTCGCTCGCCCTCCCCCCCACCCCCCACCCCCCAAACAAAAATATACCGCCACTTAAAGAGGTCCTCGCTTTACATTTCGAAGAAGGGATGCCAGTTCATAAACAGTTTTCGGTGATTTACTTCCCTGCAAATGAGTTGTTTCATATTTTGCACTGTCTTTTCATGATCATTTGCATCCATTAGAGACCCCGCATCCTATTGGCTTCTTCGTACTCCTCCCGGACAGAACGCAGAGCGAGGGTGCGAGCGAGAGAGAGCGAGCGAGAGAGAGAGCTAGAGCGAGAGAGCGCCAGGGAGTGAGGAGAGAGCGGAAAAAAAAAAAAAAAAAGGAGGGGAAGGAAAAAAACACCCAGGGAGAGAGAGAGGGGGAGAGGGGGAGCGAGAGGGGGAGAGGGAGAGGGGGTGAGAGAGAATGAATACGGATTAAATCTGTTTAACTACCTACATTAATGAGATATCTCTCGCCTCACAACAAATCAAATACCTTCGCAGACCACCCCCAAAGACGGATGTGGGGGAGTCACGGAAAAAAACACGCACACACACATACACAACGCACCAGGCGTAGGCACGCTGTTAATTTCGCGAATTTAACGAGGCAATTGGAGTCTTTCTAAATGTCAGGGTCGCTTCGGAAAAATGTAAAAGAACACGGTTTAATTGCGCCGAGTTTTAAAAGGTCCTATAAATGTAATTGGTATTTTAATACAAGTTATCAAATCATACAGCTTCCTCTCCTAAACATATTTTCAAACAAACGAGGTAGTCATATTTAAAGCTTTAATGATCAATTTCCTTATTATTGATAAAGGTTTAACTATCGTGTGGAGGGAATTGGCTGGGTAACCGGCCCCCCAAAAAAAACGGCTGTAAACTCTTTAACAAACTATAAAACGCAATAAAGCCAGAGTCTGTTGTTGTTTATGCCGCAGCGCATAAAAGCTGTTAGCATTTTACGAGTTCTTTCCTCTACAGCTATAAAACTGCAGCTTCGATCGCCCCCGCCGCCTGACTGCAGCACTGTGGGGGTGACGAAGCCGAAATGAGAACGATTATGTTTTTGTTTTTTTTTTTCCGGTGCAAACAGGCGACTTTTCCCTAGATTTTTGCCTCCTTCAGCCTTGGCAAGCACCTGCCCCCAGCCCCTCTCTAGACCCCCCAAAGGTACCCCTTTCACTCTGCCCTGGCCAGTCTCACAACTTTCCCTCATTAAACAAACAAGATTTTCTGTGGTGAAGGGGTCTGGGAGAGCTTGAACCAGGATGAGCAAGGGGAGAAGAAACTTTCTGCTTTAATGGGTCGTGTTGAAGCAAAGAGCAAAGTTCGCCCGCAACTGCAGATTCTGCGGTTCTGCACAACCTCGGCTGGCTGGCAGAAGGGCTGAAACGAGGGTCCCCTGAAGGCACTTCTGCCCAGTCAGTGCTTTCAGGGCAGACTTTGTGTGAGGGAAGAGGGGTCTCAGGCCATCAAAGGGATGACACCCCATAAGGCTGCCTCACCCCTGCACCCCAGGTTTGGGGACCCAGTAAACAAGACAAACTGGCTCCCAATATTTCCTGGCCAGCCCCCACCCTTCTGCAGTGCCCCAGAATGAGAGGGCACCGCCAAAACCCATCTACACATCAAAAGGAGGGAAGGGCAATGAAGGTTCCTGCTGGGCACTCAGGTCCTGCCACCTGGCCTTGGTACCTGCTGTACTATGCTCTGGGCTGCACTAGGCAATGACTGCAAAGTATGTTTTTGGAGGGGGGCACCTATTAGTCCTCAGTGTCCCCAAGACCCTTGAGCCACTGTCCATTACCTAAATTAACTTCAGGGTGGAGGGGATTGGGATAGACTAAGGCTGATGAGTCACCCGTTTTCTCTCCTCTACCCTTGGAGAGAGCCTCTGGATAAACCCAGCTCTCCCTGCAGTCATGGGGACCAGAGGCCTCAAACACAGAATGCTGAACAAGAGGACTGGGGCACACTCTATTCCCATTGGGCCTAATATTATTAGGTGGTGGTCAGGCTTTAGAAGGCCCCATTCTAGGGTCAGAATAAATGGCCTCCTGAAGCAGCCTATCGGCAAAGAAAAGGAAAAGGAAGGAAAGGAAGGAGGGAAAGAAAATTTCTAGCAACAAAAGTGAAGGCTTTACAAATACATTGAACCCATTGTTTAGTCAAGAGAGAGTGGTTTCCTTTAAGAGGGGCACCTTTTGGACCCCATACACCCCGACCTTTATAAAAATGAAATTATCACCTTCTCTAAGGGAAAATTACCAGTGGGGTCACACCTGCTACAGTGAATACAGAAAATGGGTGAAGGGCAAAAAGGGAAGAGAGTGGAAGAGAGATAAAGAAAAAAATAAGGGGGAAGAACCACCAGGGTTTTGAATTTTCAGCACGTGGCTGAGTGGACCATGCATGAGGCAAAGGAAGGCAGAGTTAAATTGTTGCCGAAGCAAACATTTTTATCAAGTGCTGAGGATTTTATGGTCATGATTTGAGGACTCACCAGCGAGGTAGAAATTCAATGGCTTGTTCTAAATCATCTCTACACCGTGCCAGAAATTCCTGATGGAAGGAAAATGTTTCTGTTATAAGAAAAAACAAGAAAGAGCGAGGGGGATAATTTATAAACACCCAACGGAGCGCAGATTTACTAGAGAAACTCAAGATGAGGAGAAGCTCCTCTTGCCTCTTGCCCTGGGTCCTGGTGGAAGAGAGGAGCCGCAGCGCCCAGGGTAATGGGGGTGGGGGGAGCTGGAGTATCTACGCTGGCACAGGTTGGTCCGGATGGGAGGTAGGATTCTCAGGGGGCCTGGAGGAAATAGATTTGGAATCGAAGGGGCTGTGGACAGCCAAGCGCGGACCTTAGAACGAAAGTGTGCTGAGTTCAGAGCTCCAGCTTCTAAATTAGGAAAGGACCTGGGGTCCAGGTCTCTGGGCTCGAGGGAGCCTGCAGTCCTCACCTGGAAGCCTGAAGACTCCCGGAGACGTGAGCTTCTGCTTTCGGACGCTGAGCCTGCCCTCACACCAGCCAGAAAATGCGCATTCTTTTGGCGGCCCAACTGGGCGCAAGCAGAGCATCCCGAGGTGATATCTGACCCTTCCCCCAAACGGCCAGCCTGGGAGCCCCAGCTCTTCCCCTGGGTCACCTGCCCAGACCTGGACACGTACAAAGCCTTGGAACCTACACTCGTGCGGAGGCACCCCTCCGGCTTTGCACAACTCCAATTTCCCACAAAACCATTGCTCCATTTTCTCCTAGATTTGGAGCCCCCAGGCTGGCTCACCAGGTTCCCTCTCCAGGCGAAGTTGACAGCCCCCTCTGGGGGCTGCTTCTTCATCCGACCTAATTCAGCTCCTTCTCCCCCTCACCTGACCTGCTCACCGCATCCGAGGACATTCCTTTCGCCCCCTCCAGGGAAATCTCATTTTTTCCAAATCAATTCTCCTGTTCTTATTTGGGCCCATTATTCCTATTATTACGATTATTCCCCGTTTACACGCATTTGTTGCCCCACTGAGTACAGCAATTAGGTGAGAAGCACTGAGTCCTCCTCGTGGGGGAAATTCAGAAAATTGACCAGTTGAGGTGAGGGGAGGAACACCATTATATCTGAAATCTATAAAATGGGGGAGAAAGCCATAACGAATCCTATTTTTTTATTACGTGCAAATTATTCCTGACTTTTGTAGCGCTCAGTTCATAGATTCAGGGCAGACCAAGGTGCAGCACCCAGGCGCGGGCGTCCGCAGCCCCCGCACTGGGGATTTTCACATGGAGCAAGGCTGCCATCTAGCGTTTGCTTTGCCAAAAGGCGCCGCCGCCACCAGCCAGGCCAGGTTCTAGGAGAGAGCCAGCCAGCCGCGGCGGCTGCAACCGAGAGAAACTTTCATTATTAGTGGAAAAAAGGGAGGAATACTAGACTGGACCAGATAAAAGGCATCGGTGCCAGGAAGCTGTTCATGAAATTGTGCAGATAAGCTAAAAAAATGGAGGGAAGAGGAACAAAAGAAGTCATAAGTTTTTTTTCTACTTACACTGCCCCACACACACCAGCCCGTAATTTTCTAGCGGTCTGTAATTTTCTAGCTGAGACCGCCGAGCGGTGCGCCGTTTATGGCCCATAAAAAGGGGTAATCGAGCACTTTTCAAAGTCCATACAATTGTTTCAAATTCCGACGAGAAACAACTGGGCTTTTTCGTGGGGGGGGGGGAGGAAGGCTGAGAGAATGGGATGAGACTGTAAAAGATCAAGAGGCTACCCTTACCCAGACGTCTGGCCCCGCCGGACCTGCGTGTGCGTGTGTGTATGTGTGCGCGCGCGCTCAAGGGGCTTCTGGTTTACGATGCCTGATTCTGCAGGGAGTGTGAGGAACAAAGAGTCCGTCCGAATTGCGATCTCTGAAGCATTTGCGACAACAAAGTGTTCTTCCCTCCCCCCTTCCCTGATCTTCCTTCTTTGCCCCCTGGGGCCCCGGAAGCCCCAAGCCCAGCTTTCGGGGCCAGTGAAGGTGGGGGCTGCGAGCAGGCCCACCCATTTCCCCCGCCAGGCTCGGAGCCCAGGCCCAGCTGCGGTTCTCTCAGCTCCGGAAAGTTTCCCCTCACTGTTTGCTTTGCTGCTGTTTAGTTTCTTAACCTTCAGAAATTTATACGCTATAAACTTTTATAGCGGTCATATTCTTTTATTGCTGCGCGCACGGCATTGAATTCCTCTCCCTGCTTCTCTCTGCCTCGCACTCTCGCCGTCTCTCTCTCTGAATCTCTCTCTCTCTCTCTTTTATGACAACTGATTTCTCCATCTCTGGCTTCGGAGCCTACATCTTTGCCTTTGTTTGCCTTTAAAGCAGCAACCCAACCGGGGCACCGGATCCAGACGCCGCAGCTGGAGGCCCCTCCGGGCGCCCTGACCCCCTACCCTGCTACACTCCGTCGGCTTCCAGCCCCACTTTGTGTTTCCTTTTGGCAGAAACCCGCCTTCTCGGCTCACTCTCAGCGCCAGCCGGGCCTGGGGAGCCCAACATGGGGAGGGAGCCTAGTCTACACCAGCAGTAATACCAGATTCATTTCGTATCCCCAGTGGAACCCTCCTTGCACCCAGAGCTCCCGCTTCCTCCGGCCTCCTGCCATCTCTCTGATCCTTTCGCATCACCCCTTCGTTCGAGGAGGGTAGGCCTGGGTTTCTAACTTAATGGGCTCCCTTTACTGGTGCTATGCTTTGTTCTCACCACCACCCCAACCCTCAAGATCTCCGCAGGCCTCTGTGTCTCCTCCAGGGTGGGTCTGGTGAGAGGCTTGGGCCGGAGGCCGGCTGGGGAACGTCAGCTTCCAAGAAGCGGAATCCTAACGCCTGGATGAGAAAGGCAGGCTGCCGAGAACTGCAGTCTTCGTAAGAGGCTCTGCTGGGACACCACAGTCTGAGAGGGACAGAAAGGTGCCTTTTAAAAACGTGTTAAATTTGGGGGCCCTTTTTGGAGAAATTCTTTTCTCTCCTGAGACATTTCTGATCTACACTCAATGCCTTTTCCAGTCCTTGGGAGCTGCTCTCCCCAGGCCTCAGCCCCTACATACCCAGCCTGACTCAGACTAAGGCGGCTACACTGTGGCTCAAACTGGTGCCTCAGACTGAAAGTGCGGGCTAAGAACCCTAAGGCACTCAGTGCCTTTGAGGAGAAAGAAGAAGAGCCCAGCGGCCTGAGGTCTCTCTCTCTCTCTCTACCCAGCCACCCTGCTGCAAGGAAGAGCAGAGGGAAGTTGCTGCTTCCTTGCATGGTATTTTTAAATGGCTTAACCAAGGTGATTTTTCTCAGTGGCTGAGAGAGGAACTGCTCCCAGACGTTGCAGAGCTGACTTGCCTTCTCTCCTGCTCTCAAGTAGGAAGGGAGGTCTCCAGTGCAACTTTGTTTAGGGGAAGACTCAATAGCTCCCCAAGACCCAATCCCCTCTCCAAACCACCGATATTTCCTTCCCATCCTCCAGTCTTCCAGTCCTCTTGTTGGAAGACTCTTGCTCACTTTAAGCAGTGGTTTTGGGACCTTGTGTCAGGGACCAGCTCTCAGCTCTGCCAGAACAGGGAGCTCTGCAGAGGCACCTTGCTCTCCAGGGTCTGGGGAGAAATCACTTGGGTACAGCAGTCCTTCTTTTTACTTGGGATCTTTATCTACGGTCAGGCTGGGAAAGCTAACACGGAATAAGACACAAGGAGAGATTTATTTTCCAGAGTGATATATTTTTGTTCTTTTTCAATTTTTCTTCCAAAACAAACAATTAGAGCTCTAGGCCCCTCACCCTTCCCACTCCCACCCACAACCCTCCTATATAAGTGACAACTGAAAACAGGCGAGACAATCACCCCCAAAGAAATCACAAAACACAAGCACAATTTCACAACAGCCACTGACAAAGCAAAAAACTTCTACTGGAATGTTCCCTTGCAGGTTCAGGAGAAGCAGGAGCAAGAAGGAACTGGAGGGTATTGAGAGCTAGGAGAGAAGGGAGAGAAGGGAAGCAGAGAATAAGCTGTCTGATGCTTAGGTGCGATGTTCGCTTCTTTCCTTTGCACGCGGGACTGCTACCCCGGAAGCGTGCGTATGCACCAGTCGCACAGATCGCCATCTAAGCCGATGTAGTGGTGGCACAGCCGGCGCTGGGGCCAGGCTCCACTGGCGCAGGGGCTGTGGCTGCCTAGCCCAGGGCTCCTCCTCCTGGAAAGCCGGCAGGATGGGGAGCAATGCACCTTGCTCTAAGCGCTGGAGCGATAGCTCCTCCCTGTCCCGGACAACTTACGCCGAAGCGTGCCTGGGAATCGATTCACAATAAATTCTCTAAATTCAGGCTTTCCTGACCCGGCCTTCCTGTCTACAGTGGGGTCAATCTAGCGGGGAAATGCGGAGGGTGGTCGGGATTTTCTACAAGGAGGCAGCTTGACTCACTGGTGCAAGGTGGATTTGGCCAAAAAGAGAGTTAATCTCAGAGCTAGGAAGGATGCAGAAGAACGCAGGGCAGATGGAGAGAACGAGGGAAGCTACAGTCTGTCAAGTGGGGCACAAATGAACAGGAGGACTACATTGTCAAGGCTCCATGCCCACATAGTTTGACTTCCTTTTATTGGAAGGAAAGGAAAGCTTCATGCAGAATTAAACATTTCCTGCAATAAAATGTGAGGAGTAGGTTTGAGGGAAGATCCACCTAAAGTACCTTCATAAAACCACTTGCTATCTTTTCTTGCACTTTCGAGGCCAGCCAGCTTGGGAGTAAGGAGTTTGCCCTATCTACCTGAGGCCCATGGCTTAGGTAGAGTTGGTGACTCCATGGCATGATATTACAATGCTGAAACCTTGGGGGCTGCAGCACCTCATTCAGGAGTCTGTCTCTGGCTCTAGGCATCTTCCCAGGGTGTGTTCGCATCAAGGGTAGAGCTGGGGGTTGCCTGATGGTCCAAGGTCTTCTGACAGATTTGATGTTTGTCAGTCTGCATTTGGGGCGTCACTACTTGACTGAATTGTGGTTGTGAGCTTTCCCTGTTATTACTGTGGACTCCAGGCTGTATATTTGTGGGTGTCTGCTGGGCTGTGTGTAGTTGGAGTGTCCCTGGGCAACTTGTGGGGCAGGTGTGGGGAGGAAACAGACAAGCTGGAAGGGTTGGGGTTCCTAGAAAAATTACGAGGGCTACTAGGAGCTTGACTGGTCTCTCCATGTAGCCCATCACCTTCTTAGGAACAAACTACTTCTAACTTCTACATCAAAACTTTTTCCTGATGCCCAGGAAGAAGAGAGAGACAGGTAAGGGCAAAGGAAAAGAGAGAGAGGCTCTAGGTGCAGATAAAGGACTTGGAAGGTGAAGATTCCCTTCCCCATTCACTTAAATACATCCCAGACAGCACTGGCTTTGCAGCCATCACATAAATAAGAGTGAGATGGGGAAGGGCTGGGAAGGGCTGAGGGTAATCTTTACTCTTTGCCCTGTTCTTTATTCATTTTCTTCATTTTCATCCGTCGGTTCTGAAACCAGATTTTGACTTGTCTCTCACTCAGATTGAGGAGTCTGGCCACTTCGTGCCTACGGTCCCTGGTGAGGTACATATTGAACAGAAACTCCTTCTCTAGCTCCAGCGTCTGGTATTTGGTGTAGGGACAGCGCTTTTTCCTGGAAGAGCGAGCGTGCAGCCAGTTGGCAGAGGGGTTGGCTGAAAGAGAAGCAGGGATAGAATCAAAGAAAGGAAGAGGGATGAAGGTCCCCAGACCAAGAGGGTACAACCCTAGTCTCCACTCCCCATCTTGCTTTGGAGAAGAGGCACCTGGGCCTTCAAGCTCCCTGAAAAGGTTCCAAAGATGGCCGGCAGTTGCTAGGCACACCTCCAGGTGAGAGGTTCTTTGGAGAGGATGGAGCCAAAGTGTGCTCAGGCTTCCTCAGTACTTCCAAATCTTTGCCTACCTCAAGTTCTCTCTCAATTTTTCTCCACTTTGGTCCAAACTTCTTAGGACCCAGGTCAGAGCCCAGAATGGCTGAAGCCCCACCACCAGTGCCACCAGACTGCCTAGGGGTGGCTGACCTGGCTGCAGATCTAGCAGGTGAAAGGAGGGTTGGGTGTGGAAGGAGGGAATTTCTGTTCAGCCAGTCTAAAGACCTCTAAGCCCTTCAGTCCATGGAGTACACCCTGATCATGGCATCATTAGACCACATGGCAGCAGGCATGTGTGTCTGTGGAGAAATCTCCCCCTCTGCCACCACCACACACCACCAATATAGGTTTGCGTTTAGAGCCGAAAGCATCCAACACACTCCAATTCACACGCAATGCAATTGCAACCATTTATCAACTCCAGCTATGGACAGGGGACCTCCAGGGCTCACGGATAACTTATGGTTGCAATAGTCTCTCTTTTTTGCTCCTGCTCAGCTCATAGTTTAGTTAACACAAGTTCAGGGAAACTAGGGAGCAAAATTGCTCCAGTCCTAAGGTGGGGAGAGCCAGGGATGATGTGAGGGTAACCAAAAGCCCTTCACAGCACACTTAGCTTAACTGACCCTATGTGTTTGAGGAGGGGGGCAGGGAATGGGGTAACTGAGTAGAAGAGGAGCAAAAAGAGGAAAATACATACAGGCTTTTCCTCTCCTTAGCATCTCACCCCCATCCTGGAATGCAGAAAACTTGCCAAATAAAGCCAAGCCAATTAAAAATAACAGCCACATGCTACTAGCTTCCTTTTCCCCAAATGAAAAGCACTGGACCTTTTTTTTTTTTTTTTAAATTCTGTGCATCCTACACTAAGTACCCTGTCTTACCAATTTGCACTGCTATTTCCTTAATGCGATTGCCTGGGATGGGACCCGCAGCCGCATTAAATATGAAAGAGAAAAAACTGTTAATAATTGATCCCAGCCAAATGGTTGCCTTGCAATAATGGGCTTTCCAGGCAGAGTTTTGGGGTTTGGGATAGTGGACTCTGTTTAGGGGTGCGGGAGGACTTAGAAAGCGCCTGTTCCCCAAATGCCAGCTCTTCTGATTCAACCTGGCAGGTTGGAGGTGGTGGGATCCTGCAGGGACCTGAGAGGAATGGGATAGCTATTTGCTCTCCAGTGAGCAAAGGTGCCCCAAAGGGACCTTGGGCCACTCTGTTGGTGGGAAATATGGCAGGGCAAAGAAAGGCTAAAAAGTCTGACTCCCTACTTCCCCACAACAGCCAGGGATATGGACCTGACCCTCCAGAATGCGCGGGGGTGGGAGTGTGATTGTTTGAGACTAAGAACCCCTAGCCGATTTGCCCTTTTCAACCTTAAAAATAAACTTAAAAAGTATGAGAACCTCCCCTTCTCTCATTGAGTAGCATCTTTTGGAAATTAGCCAGACTTGGGGTACTGGCAGGAGAGTGTTTGAAGAGTGGAGATGAAGGGAAACTACCCAGTAACGGTAAAGTTCTCCGCCTCTCCGCAACCCTCTTCCCCCACCCCTCCTCTCCCTCGGGTCCCTTCGGGATGCCCCGAAATTCGGAAGCGATTCCCAGACTTCCCGCGAGGAAGACAGCCACAGCTGGGGCTAGGGAGCCCTGCGGAGAGCAGCGGGAGGGAGGGGGTAGCCCATAGAAAAGGAAGCAGCGGCCTAGGCAAGGGTACCGAGGAAGAGAGGGCCACCGGAGGGAAGACTCCCGGGAGGGGCCAGCGCATCCGGGGAGGGGGCTCAGTCCCCGCGTCCTGGGCTTCCCCCGCCCCTCCTGGCGCCGGCTGCGGACTCCGCGCGGCTATTGCGCGAGATTTGCTAGGAACAATCTTCTGCCAAGCTGTTGCATCGCAAATAAAATCCTAATGAGCCCCCTCCCCCTTGGCCGGCTTTTACCGGCTGCGCGTGGCGCGGGGAGCTCTGCCAGTCGAGCGGTCTCGGGCACCCCCGTGCGCTCCGGCCCTCGCCTGCGCCTGCTCTCGGCCAGCGAGGCCACCAGCCCCGGCTCCCGCTAGCTCCTCTACCGGCGGTCGCCGGTCCTTAGCCCGGCTTTCAGCGGCGGCCTCCGGGATAAAAGGGGAAGAGAGGGCCAGAGACCAGCGAGTTGATCCTTGAGCCCCAGTTCCCTACAAGACTAGTAGTGGGGGTGGCGCTTCTCCAACAGCCTCTGTCTCCCCTTCTAGGGTACCCAAGTTTTACCTTCCCTCCTTCCTTCCTCTTTCCTCCTCCCCCCGCTCGCTCTCCCGCCACCGCCGCGATTTCCCTTCACATTGTCCACAGTTTATTGCCTCTCTCCTCCCCTCCCCCTCGCCTGGCCTTCGGCCTGGGTATTTCCTCACTTTTTATAACTTACTTTGATCCGGCCTCTCTTTGTCCTCGCTTCCTTCGCAAATTTTATTGTCCCCGTAGCTGGGTCTTTGATTAGACAAGACGGCCTCCCTGCCCGCCGAAGTTTCCAAACTGTACTCGGGCGTGCCCTGTTTGAGCAGCTCCCCAGGCGCGCCCAGCAGCGGCTCCGCCTTCACCGCCGCCTGGCCCTGCCCCGGGGCAGCTTCGCCGCGCGGCGCAGGCTCCAGCCAGGTGCGGAGGTACCTGCTCTCCGCCGGCGGGACGCCCTGGGGCTGGATGTAAGGGTGGTAGACGGACGGCAGGCTTCCGGACGTGTGAGGGCTCAGCGGCGCCCAGGAGGCGCCGAACACCGGCGCTTTGGGCTGGAAGCTGCACGAGGGGAACTCCAGGTGCTCCGCGTGGCCCGGCTGCCGCGGGCTAGCGTACTGGCCAGAAGGAAACTTGGCTGGAGGCGCGTCCTCACTCTCGTGACTTATGATCGAGTCGACATAATAGCTGCTAAGCGTCCCAGAAATGGACATTCTCAGACATTATCCGGGCGCTCGCAGGGGGAAGGGAAGCACTCGCGCGGCGGCGCCCAAGCAGGGAGAGGTGGCACCCGGACCGGTGTGAGGGCTTTCGGACGCGACCCCCCCAGCCCCCCACCCTCCCACCCCCACCCCTTGCTCAACTTCTCAGCCAACAAAGTACAGTGGAGCAGCCCGGCTCAGCGCTCCTTGCAAAATGATTGGTCAAAGTTTTTCCGACTGCCTGATAAAGCGTCAGCTCCGACATAAATCAATCGGGCGAGGGGGCTGCGCTCTCGCTGTCATCCGTCCGCACCGCATTCCATATCGAGGATGGATTGTTTTATGCTGATGCAATGTGCTATCACGTCAGGGCTCCGGCGGCCACGTAACCTCAGCCCGAGCTGCCGGCCCCCCGCCCCCCCTCCGCCCGCTGCAGGAAAGGGGGGAGAGTTCTCGACGTGGGGCGGCGGGGGCGGAGGAGAGGCGGAGGGAAGCAGCAGGCTGCCTCGGGAGGGACGCAAGCTGTGTAGCCCGCTCCCCAGGCGGGTCGGGGAGGGAGGGAGGGACAGCCTGGGCAGAGGGAGGGAGAGAGCCTCAGCTCAGGGAGCAGCCTGAGAGGCCCGACAGGATAATTAAAGAGGAGGTGGTCTGCGCACACACCTCCACCTCCACCCCGCGGGCCCTCATTTCCTCTTCTCTGTCCCCTTGACAGAAGATGTTTATTAAACAACAGCAGCAGCAGCAGTAATCCACAGGAGATGAAGTAGAAGGGATGGGGTAGAAGTTGGAGATTTTAGGACGTTTTCAGATTTGGAGGGGGCTCTCAATTTATGGAGGTTTATGTGACTGGGAGCTTCCCTAGACCCTTCTGTAGCTGAGAAGGAGAGAGGGGAATAAAACAGGAGTGTCCAAAGGATCCATTATCTGTCCTGAAATTGGAACCTGCACTAGGTTAAAGGATTCATCAGGCCCGGGAAATTTGAGTCATGAAAGAGTTTAACACAAAGCTCCTTTAAATTTCTAGGGCTTTTCTCTTGCTCTGGCCAGGGGGGATGAATGGATGGGATAGGGGAACAGGCCATTTCTCCACTCAGCACAACCTGGGCCCTTAAAATTCCCCAGACGAGGGGGTTGAACATGAAAAAGGGTTAAAGGCACTTTCCTGAAGTGTCACCAGAGCAGAGGCTTGGAGAAGGATCTGCAACCGGCATGGGGGAAGGGGTCCCAATTATCTCCTTGCCACCCAGAGAGGAAGGAACCAAGGCAAGTTTTCCCCGCTCTCACTGGGGAATTGCTGGGCACTGGGTGACTTCCAAATATTGGTATAGAGCACCAGTGTGGACAGTGAGCCAACCACTGGGGCCTTCCTTCTTGCAGACCTCATTGGAGCTTCCAAGTAAGTCCCTTTTATTAGTAGGCCCCATCATAGGGCCTTGCACTGGGACTCCCCTTGGGTCTCTGGCTGACTTCCTGTCTCTTCTCCTAGCCCCTGATCCTCCAGCTTCTGCCAGAGTGCAGTTGCCTCTCCTGGCATGGGGAACTCTGGGGAGGTGCAGCCTCCGGACAGACCCAGTTCTCCTAGGGTTGGTTTAGAGGCAGATTGGGGTGGATATCTCAGCAACGCTCTAACACTGATCAATTATAAGGACTGCTCTTAGTCTGGTCCTTTCAACAAAAGTGGGGCCACTATATCTTGGGGTTTTATCTTTTTGGCGACACACCTCTCTCCCCCGCAGAAGGCTGTGGATCACCTCCACACAAGCACAGACACAATCCCACCCACTTTTCTTTCCAAATGAAGCCATCTCCTGTCATTACATGTGAAATACGAGGGTGAAGCGCCATATTTCTTCACATTATGGCAATTTCAAAATGATTTTTTAAAGATCAATGCCGGCGCCCAGCTGGCCCTCTCCTTTTCCAACCCTGCTCTCCGAGGGCAATAGCCCTGCAGATCTGGAACCAAACAGCATGAAGCTCTGCTTTTTCCACAGAACCCAAGTGGAGAAACAAAAATCCGATGCAAATTGTTCCAAGTAGCGGTTGGATGCTTGGGAAAGTCAAGGCAGCTCCCGGACTTGCCAGTGAGAAAGCTGGGCACTGAGCGGCAAATGAATGAATCACAGTTAAGGCAAAGCACCTGTTCTCGATTTGCCAGACGTATGGAGTCTGCTGTCAGCTTTACTTGTAATAAATATACTCTTCAGGAAAAAAAATCCCTTCCCCTGCCATAAATAATAGCATTATGAGCATGGCAGACTGAGTATATGATTTTCTGTAGTATAATAAATTAGGGTCCAAAAGGACATGTGGACTGTGGCTTTTTTAATTTATGGAAGTCACAGCACTGGGCTGTCCTAAGATCTTAGTTGTACAGGAACTGGGTTCTATCACCCTCCTGGTTCCCCTTCCCCTGGCATTGTGGCTTCCTCTCTGCAACAAGAGAGGAGTCAAGAGAGCCATTTAATTTAGGGAAGAACTTAGAAGAAAATTTGGTCTCATGACTTGTGCCCAACTAGAATGAACTCTCTAGACAGAAAGGTTCAGGTTGTGGGTTGTTGTCCGGCCTGGGAAATATTCCCTAGTATCTGGTGAGTCCTGGGTGCCGTATGAGGAGGGGACCCAGGCCTCTTTTTTGAGACTGGAGCATGGAAACAATTTCAAAATGACAAGTTTTGGAGGTCTTGATTTTCTAAAAAGAGGTGACTGCAGAGGGAAGAGAATAAACTCTAGCCCCCAAGCCCAGCCCGGACTCTGCATCCCAGCTCATTGCATCCCAGAGGATGTGGATACACCAAGCGATTAGTCCTACAACCCCCATGCTTTCTAGAAAGCATTGCTGCCCCAAATTGGAGTTTAACCCCAGCCTAAGCAAATGATTAAAGGGTCAGTTGAGAAGGTGCCCCTTGCTTGGGTGCTCTGAAAACCTGTGAACTCCCCAATACCTTGTTGGCTGCCCCAAATAATAGCACCCATCGTGGTGAAGGGGAGCAAACAGAATTTCAGCCCCTGGAGCTCAGCTTCCAAATACTTAACAGAGGGGTCTCTTCAGCGGGGGTCACTTTGTCCTAAGAGAGCAAAACTGCTCCACATCCCACTCCCAATCTTAAAGAAAAAGAAGGAAAAACTCTGCCTTCTCTTACAGCCTCTTACCATTCCCTGAACTGAAGCCTCCTCCCCTGAACACAGCCGGTAGCTTGGGGAAGGGCAGGCAGGGAAAAGCGGCAGCCCCTGGCCATACTGGGATCCTGAGCAGCTTAAAAGTAAGGTTGAGGTTTGAAGAACAGAGACGGATGATGACCGGAACCAGCTGGTGAGTGCCTGTATTTGAGGGGTTACTTTTGGAAGGGTCTTTGGCAATAAGAAGGTAGAGAAAATATAGAGAGGTATGAAAATGGAAAAATGTAGAAAATGAAAACAATAAGAGGAAAATAATTTGTTTTTAATTAACAAGCTAAGCTTAAATTTATGCACGCTGTACTTAATAGATGTGTGTATGTATATTTCAAATCAATATTTCTATATGGGGATCCCAGTGTGCAAAATGCTCTATGCTCTATACTTTGTATAGAGTATGTAATAAAAATCTGCCCAACTATAATACTAAAAGTACTTGGGTGTTCATATATAAGATCTAATCATGCATATGTGGACACATATGACCTTTTGAGTAATGCAGGTTTATGATTCTGTTCATATTATATAAGATCAGTGACTCAAAAGTTTGTGTGTACATTTTAATAACTACCGCACACCTATTGGAGAAGGCAAATACCTGAGTGTTTGTGTACTTGAATTATGGCTTTAAAGTATTAGCTAGCATGGAAGTCTCACTTGAAAAATGTATGCCTTGACTTGATATTCAAGGAAATTATATACCGTATCAACAAATAAAACAAATGCATGACTTTAAAGGTGGATTCTATTACAACTTACTTCCAAAACATATCTCAGAAAGGTGAAGGAAATGTTTCAAATTGGCCCAAAAGAGATCATGAAATTTTGTTACTTTTTTGTCTGACCATGAAATCCTTTACTGCCTTTCTTACCCAAAATTGCAGGGACAGTGTGTGTTGCATTGTACGAAGCTTATTTCATGGTAGTGATGGCGCGGCGGTGGAAGCACAATTACTTGTGTGCACATGTGTCTCACCCAAGTGTGAAGCAGAGACGGACAGAGCTGAGCTGAGGAAAGTCCACAGGTAACTATGGGGGTCATGCAAAGAACTGCCGTGCAGAACAAAATTAGGGAAGTGTCCGAGTCTATGATCCCAAGCACCGGAGAGCTTTCTTCTGACTCAGGCTCAGTGTCCAGATCCGCTCTGGGAAAGAGTGAGGCATGAGGACACTTGTGCCAGTGGGGGGAGGCCCACAAGGTCCTAGAACTCTCACCCTTCATGCAAAATTAGTATCACATTGAATCTGCATAACCAGGTTCAAACCTCAATACTTCTGCACTCTCCAAGTGGGGATCTTAATTGTGAAGTAATGAAATCTTCTGCCAAGCCTCCCTCCCAGGATGTCAGAGGTGAAAGGAAGGACGGAGAGGTCAGTGGCCCAAGCCAACCTCAGGAATCTTCTTACCAACTCTCAGCCATCCAGGGTATCCAAGGCAGTGGGGGTGGCTGACTCCTTGGGAGGGGATATCCAGGAGACCAAACGGGGTGGGCGGCTGGCCGGCGGAAAGGAGGCAAGCAGGTAGAAGGTTATTACAGAATTGCTTCCATAAAACCTGTGGCTGTTGTAAAACTCTGCTTTCCAAAGACTTTATTTCCTCCTTTCTCTCTAACATCCCCCTTTTTTCTTTTTACAGCACTTTTCCTGGGAGGGGGTGGCCAAGGGAGGTGAGGGATGGAAGACAGTTAGGCTCTTAGTGACTGGCCAGGTTTCTGAAAGGCCCAGGGAGAAGAAAAATAAGGCTGTAGGGACATGCCAGACCATCTTCACCCAGACCAGAGAATAAGAAACTGTCAAGGGACAGTGTTGTTAGCCTTTGCTTATCAGGACAGTGGGCTGAAGACTGCATTTCCCCTGGGCTGGAGGGGTGGGTGGGTGGTTTCCCCAGTGTTCCTCTGCCCTAGCAGAGGCCCCTTGTTCAGAGACCCCCCCTGGTCTTCCAAGTCAGCCTGGCGCCAGAGTCCCATCCGGTTGGGCCTCTTTCCCTGGCCCTTTTGCACATTTCCTCTGCCTCAAGCAGGGGGGAAAGTTTGGGAACAAAAGTTAGCTTATGCTTTGGAATAGTCCCCCTCCTTCCACCAGCACTTCTGGTTATTCCTTTCCTGGGCACACAGCCAGCAGCCTTAAGAGGGCTAGGGTCCCAGAGGATCTCACAGTCTGGCCCTGCCCACCCCCCTCTTCATTCCTTGTTACAGCATCAGTCTGGGTTGAGTCACCCAATAGCTGGGGCTCCCCACTAGTCTGTAAGTGGGAGGGGGAGGCTCAGGACCTATGTGAACCTCCAGCCCAGCCCAAGGGTCAGTGGGAAGCCTTTGGCCATTGAGTAAAGAAGGAGTCAACTAAGAGATTAGAAAAGGAAGGACTTTTTTTGAGACCTACCTCTTTAGGTCTGGTCCCTCTAAGGGGTCCTAGGCCCAACCCGACCCTAAGACCTCTATGTTTCTCTTTCAGAATGGGACCCACTGACCTCTCTTCAAGGACCTGAATCTTCGTACTAAGGTGGAGCCCCAAAGAGTTACAAAAACCTCAAGTACCCTGCCTGTGTCTCTGTTGAAACCAAGTGTTTGTGAAGCTGAGCTCTTCTCTAGAAGGTTCTAAATGTAGACAGGCGTCCAAGACCCTCAGGCAGGAAGCTTAAAGGACTGTCATCCTTCATCTCTGCACAGCAGCTCAACAACTGTCAGCAAGGTGCATTTGGAGAACTGAATGCTCCCCATCCGCCTTTCATTCCAAAGGCCACTAAAAACATACAGAAGTAGGAAAATACTTCACAGAGGATCGCTTCTTCGGGGAGCATCCTTGCTGCTTCTGGATAAGGAATCTCAAACCTCTTCACCATTTTACAAAGGTGATATACATATACCAGTCCTGGTTCTGCTCTTCCTCCCCCGACTCTTTCAGCTAAGCGGAGCAGTAACTGCCGTGGATCGGGTGGTTTGATGTTGTTGTGTTCAGAAATGCAGGCCCAACAACATGAAACTACCTAATTCACTCAGCAGTTCCAGTTCAAGCTCCAGGTCAAGGGCTCAATTGGGGTAGGCCCTGAGGCCATTTTTTGTGGGTTAAAAAGCCACTTAACTTCATTTTTCTCCACCTCTTTCCCAACAGAAGAGCCCAGTTGTTCGTAAATAACATATCCAAAGAACTGAACCCAGGACCCCAGGCAAAAGCATTTTGGAGCAGGTCCTTGCAGACTCCAGCCTTTTGCTGTCTTCTAGGAGCCCTGGCCAGAGGAGAAGATCCTAGGCTCATCTCTGGGCCTGGGCAGGGCCACTTTGATATACCCTAGGTCTCGGCCTCTCAGCCAGTGTCTGCACTGGCTGAAGGTCTCCACAGACAGAATTCAACTTCAAACCGTTATGAAGATGTTTCTACACTCATCATCTGGCTAGTCGCTGTATTCCAGGGTCACTCAGCCTCCCAGAGTAGTTCTGAAAGGCCAATTCTTCAAGCCCTATGTCAAACTTTTGAGACTGGGGTGTAGACAGGAGAGTGGGGCAAAGGAGCACTGAGAAAGCAAAAGAGAGAGAGAGAAAACATGGAAAAGTAGAGTGCCAGCAAGTATTAAGAGTTCTAGGGAGCAGAGGAAAAGTATGGTTTGGAGGGGTAAGAGGGTAGGGTTGATCTGACAGTTGTTGTGAAGTCCCTCTCACGGAAATGCCCCAGGACCCTGGCTCTGCAGACGCTGAGCTGCCCCAGGTAAGACAATACATTTAAGGACTAAGGACTGGGACCGGGATGCAGAGAACGAATTTGCTTCTTCCTTCCTGACCTTCAGTCTGGGTCCTTAAGCCCCTCATATCCCGCGTTCCTGCTCCCCACCACTGCGTCTGCAGATACCCGAATCCTCTCAACCGCGGGCAGGCGTGCGGGGGCCGTGGGCGGTTGACTTACCTCGGCGGCGCCAGCCAGTGGTGCCGGGCGGGAGCGGCCGTCGGAAGGTGCGGACGAGGGTTCGCGTTCCCGTGAGGCCCGGCTCCCTCCCGCCCTCGCCCCGGAGGCCAGTGTCCGAGTAGCCACGTGTCCGGCGGGGAAGTCAGAGGTACCGAGGGAATCCGCCTGGCCGCCCGCTCCCCCTCCCGGGTATAAATCTTGGGGACCGGAAATACAATAAAACTTCACCGTGTTGATGAACTTCAAACGGTTTACATCCCCTCCTGTCCTGAAAAGAAAGACGGCCAGGGGCGGATTAAAAGGAAGGGGAAACAAATTTACGAGCGACAGAAGCACTCGCCTCGGCCCCTTTCTTTTGCCTGCACCGACTTTGTCCGCGTGGAGAGAAGCAGCCTCGGCCCTCAGCCCTTTGCCTCGGCGTCCCAGCCACCAGGCGTGCTCTCCCCAAGCAGGAGTTGTCAGCTCTGACCCAGCGTGCAGAGACTGGAAGCCACCGCCTAAAGTGAAAATTCACAGGGCCCCGCGTACATGCAACGCCCGTCTGTCCCGCCAGGCCAGAGTTGAGGCTCCCAGCTCCTCGCCAAGGCACAGATGGGCGCAGGGGCGCTTCCTTGCTAAACCCCGCTCTCCCCACCACACCCTGTGGCCTCAGTTCTTTGCATCTTTCCGCTGAAAGCGGGTTTTTAAATGGTTTTTTTTCTCTCTCTTTCTTTTTTCGTCTCTAGCGGCCAGACCTTTGCCCTGCCCAGCCCGTTTATTGCCAGGTACTTGCTAGAAAGAGACAGAAGATAAGACTCCCAAGGCCTAAAGTGGGCTGAGCCGGCCAGGGGCTCCCAGAGAAGAAACCCGAGGAGCCGGTCTTCGTCGGAGCCGGAGAGACAACCCGCGCTGAAAGGTGCACAAATCCGCCTCTGTCGCGCGCCACCACCCGCTCTTCTCCTGCTCCTTAAAAGCCTCAAAATCAAACAAAAGCAACCACTACTGGGCCTCAACTTTCCACAGTTATTTTCTCCTCTGGACCATTTGTTTTTTCCAAAACTTTGTGGAATCTGGTTTTTGATACTAGGTCACTGTGAACCAAAACTAAAAAAGAAATCTTTTTGCTTTGGGCTTCAGGGTAACTGGATGGAAAGTTATTGACTTCCTGCTCCGTTTGTCAGCTCCAGCCTGGGTTAGCTGCCCGGAGAGCAAAATGGTTCTCCGTCTCCCCTTACCGTTGCCCCCAAACACCACAGGTTCAGGTCTGAGACACACTGGAGGGCTAAGATCAGCTTAGGCTCTGGCAGGGCTCAGGCACGAAATCGAGGCCCAGCTGTAGGCCCAGGAGTGGGTTTAATGCACTAAAGGCTCCGCGGCCTACAGACACACACAGGTGCAACCCTGACCCAGCCAACTCCACTCCCCGACCAAGAAAACGCGCCAAAGTGCTAGGGAAGATTTTTACACATGGATAAAAATTGGAGCGGGCAGGAAAAATACTAGGCTGTGTTCTATAATTTCCAAATTTTCTGAAAGGCTAACTCTGTTGCAAGCAGTCCCACTGTGCCCCACCCTATCCAGAGGTAGGTGGTGGTATGGTAGAGGAGTGCCCCATGGACCCTTCCTGGCACCAAGAGGAAGGGGGGGGAGCTCTGTAACAGCTGGAGAATGAGAAATATCTCATTTTTATCCAACATTCAAATTCCAGGATTTACATGAGGAAACCCCTCTAACTCTCCTCATCCTGTGCCTCAACTCCCTCAATTTGCTCTTTATCATGCTATATTTTTTATTTAAAATACTGAGAAGGCTGTCACCCTATCAGTCCTATCAGGATTTCCCTCTAGGAGCAGGGCAGGAATGAGGGGCCAGCAGTTTTCACACCAGGGCTGTTATTGCCCATCCCCTGTGGAATGCCTGGTCAGAGCCTATACTGGGGCTAGGTAGGTCAGTTGCTGGCTCTCAGCCTACTCTTGGCCTAAGTCTCCATGGCTCTGTGGCTGAGGGAAGGGGATGGAAACATAGTCTTAAAGGCTTTGGAAAAGTGAAGAGGCTGAAGCCATAGACCCTTATGCACCTGCACACACATACATTTTGCATCCGTTTTTAGGAGCTTCATGGCTTCTCCCTACACCTATCCCCAGAACCTAGGCCTTGGATCCCAGTTTTAAAAATTAAACTCTCTGAAAGGGGCTGAAGGACACCTCAAACCCATTTCCACAGATGCCAGCTGTCTCCTCCTGAGGTCACCTGAACCCAAAGGAGAAGTCAACTTTCAAAAGCTCATCATGGGCTCAGCGCCTGTGGCTCAAGCGGCTAAGGGGCCAGCCACATACACCTGAGCTGGCGGGTTCGAATACAGCCTGGCCACCAAACAACAATGACGGCTGCAACCAAAAAAAAAAAAAAAAATAGCCAGGCATTGTGGCGGGCGCCCAGCTACTTGGGAGGTGGAGGCAGGAGAATCTCTTGAGCCCAGGAGTTGGAGGTTGCAGTGAGCTGTGATGTTACAGCACTCAACTCAGTCTGACAGCTTGAGGCTCTGTCTCAAAAACAAAAAATTAATTTTGAATCATTCAAAAAATTGGGTTAATTTAATGGAAAGTGAGGTGGTTAACCAAATTAAGTCTCTATGCCAACTAAAATGGAAAATACAATGATGATCCTAAGAATTTTCTCATCAAATCATTTCCAAGTCTCCATTTGATAGAATAATTTACTTTTGACTAGATTTTTATTAATAACTAATTCCCACTTTTTTATTTTAATTTTCTCTCTATATATACATGTGTTTATTTGGTTTCCACTTTTTGCCTTCACAAAATTAAAAAGGCTTAAAATTTAATAACAATAGCGAAGTTTAAGATAAGGAGTAGAAACAAAAACCTCATAAGAAATGAACAAATATAAACACATTCAGAAAAGAAATCGGATGATTGCTGCAACGAAGTATTAAGCAATAATAATAATGCAAAAAAAGTAACATTCACATTGTCAGATAAGAGTGTGTCTATCATAGAATGCTTTGACTCTGAGGTTCTGTGTGGATTCGTCAGTTAATTTCTTCTTTTTTTTCCCCCAAAGTCTCAAAAAATAGACAACTAATATTTATAAATAAAAATAGAAGATAATTTCAAAAAACAGATCATGCCAAGAAAATTCCCACTTTTGTTAGTTTAGCTTATTCCACACTGGAAAAAGGTGAATCAAGATGTATGTGAAGTTGCCATATAGTAGAATCTTAATACACAAGAACTAACATAGACAAATTTGAGTGTTTGCAGGAGTTTCAGGGGCCATAGCTTAAATAAATGGAATAGCAATTTTCTGAAACAGTTGAGGGCTGATGTTTCAGAATTGAGTACAGCAAACCACATAGCATCTTTAGCCAATTGGAGTTTTTTCAACTTTTGTTTTTTTATTGCATAGAGAGTACATTAGTGACTTTGACACATATGGGTATTAGATTGCACTTTTGGAGTGTCTCTTGATAATAATCAAGAGTCCAGTGAAGTTCAAAGACTGAAATTTAGGTCTAATAGTGATCACTTTTGAAATAACAAAAAGAAAAATTGATTTCAGTTTTTTTTTTCTAGGATTTAAGTGATAAATGTGCAAGTATGTCAAAACACTGAGCGTAGATATAATACATGATACAAACAACTCACAGAATAACTGCCTGACCAATTCATTTAAGCTGTACTTTGGCAATGGCTATGCACTTAGGCTTTGCTGACTTGCCATGAAAAATTTTATAAGCAGCTGGTTCAGTGAAAATCTTGCACTGATGAGCTCTCCAGGACTTTTAGTATGACCAAGCACTTTATCAACAGAAGACTCTGAAAGGGAATACAAGGCCTGACGTGCAAACTTGTCAGAGCTAACAGAATGAAGGGGGACAGCATGGTTTAGTTATAAGGAGAATGCCTGACAACAGGAAGAACATGTGTGCTTTATTTTTTCAGCTTTGTAAGGCATAGCTGTAGGCCATCTTTCCATGACACATCAACTTCTGCCACCAGGGAAATAATATGTATGAGTTTAAAGAGATGTCATGATTTGACTTACAGGCCTGAACAACTATGGTTGTTAAGAATCTGGGGGCAAAAGAAAAAAGCCAGAGTCATTTAACATTACTGGCAATCCTGCTCTCATTTATTATAAGAAGGGTGTCTTGGTGAGGCAGACGGCCAAGAGGAAAAGCACATATTAAGGAACACATCTTAACTAGCATGCTTCAGTCTCCGGGCTGACTGCCTACTCTGTTTTGCCCATTGGTACAACCCAATATTCACACTTTATGAAGTAGAACCATGTATTTTCTTTACAGATTTCTCTTTTGCTATACTCAATGTCCCCACATACACTACTTTTTTTTCTTTTGAGTATCAACCTAATGCTCCTTCTTATTTTCATGCATCTTTTTTCCTTTTCATCTTTCCTTGAGTTTCTCTTCTCTTACTCATTTGCATCTCTTCACTTTATCATTATCCTGTTATATTGCTCTTCCCTCCCAATTAAATCACTACTTATCTAATTAAACCTGTAACAAATTAGGAACACCTGTACATATGTGCATGCATTCAGATTGATCTGCGTTTAGCAAGCAATATATGTAGTCTTTAAATGTACTTTATATAAATACAAATAAATATAATATTCAGTAATTCATTCAATATTTACAGAGTGCCTGTTATGTGATGGTTACTATTTTTAGTACTAGGAATATTGAGGTGGATGAAATTCCAGTGCTCATGAAAATTACATTCTAATGAAGAATTTTGACAAGTAAATAGAAAATACAATGTCAAGTAGTAATAAATGGTATCACTATGGTTTGATCCTGCTTTAGATAGGGATCATCACACAAGATTTCTCTGAGGAGGTGACAATTGATAGAATGAAATATGCAGCCTTTTGAGTATCTAAGAGAAGAGGGGTGATTGAAAGTGAGCCGAATGGCAGGGAGAACACGACTGGATAAAGTTAAGAGAGGAAACGTGAAAGGAAATGATGTTGAAAATGTAATCAGGGTCTAGATGACCATGTAGGGCCCTCTGAAAGACAGAGTCTTTGGTTTTTATTATAAATGAGATGGTAAGCCAAGAGAAGATTCAGACCAGAGCATTAACACCGTGTACCTTGTATCATAAAGGGATATTTCTGGTTGCTAAAATGAGATGAATCAGAAGAATGGAGGCAAGGGCACCAATTAAGAGTTCATTGCAGTGACCTATGTGGTAGATGACAGGCTTCAGACTGAACTGGGGACTTGTCCCCATGTGAGTGATGAGGTCATACTGGAGCTGGATGACTGGGCTAATGCATTCTATGTGGAAAGTGAAAGCATAAGCAGATGAAGACCAATTCAAGTTTTCAGGTCTAAGCAACACAAAATATGGAATTGACATTTCATAAAATTATGAGAATTGAGATAAGAACATTTTGGATAAAATATCAAGAGCGGAGAATATCTATACTAACTTTGAAGTATTTTTTTTTTTTTTTTTGGCCGGGGCTGGGTTTGAACCCACCATCTCTGGCGTATGGGGCCAGTGCCCTACTCCTTTGAGCCATAGGCGCTGCCCATAACTTTGAAGTATTTATAAAATGTCCTACATGATGTGTTGTATGGGCAATGGGATATACAAGTATGGTTTTCAGGGGATGGTCAGGTATTTCCTTAAAATATTTTCTTTTTCTAGTATCACACAACTAAGTCTTTTTAATATAATGCAACCAGGTTACTCTCACCAACAGAACTGGGGCCTTCTCTCATCTTTCTCTCCTAAATCTGTGTCTAAACATCCATGCCTAATTTGTACTGATAAGTAGTAACCATATTGCTAAAAATTTGATGAAATAAATTATAACTTAAATTAGGACAACAATTACTTACCTTAGTGAGATACTTCATTTCTGAGATTTAAAAAATGGCTAAGTGGGCTAAGGCATCAGCCACGTACACCTGAGTTGGCAGGTTCGAATCCAGCCCAGACCCACCAAACAACAATGATGGCTGCAACCAAAAAATGGCCAGGCGTTGTGGCAGGCCCCTGTAGTCCCAGCTACTTGGGAGGTGGAGGCAAGAGACTCACTTGAGCCCAGGAATTGGAGGTTGCTGTGAGCTGTGATGCCACAGCACTCTATCCAGGGTGACAGCTTGAGGCTCTCTCTCAAAAAAAAAAAAAATGGCTAAAAATATAGCATGGTACCTAGGAATATCATGGGTTGGAAATTAGGAGATATATCTTCTTGGGTTCTCAGATTTATCTCCAACAACTATTGATAATGTACAACACAATCTCTAGTGCTCGGTTTTCCCTTATGTAATTTGAGGATAATAGCATCTATGGTATATTTCAGAATAAATAATAAAATAATAAAATTTCTGGAAAATTAATCTGCTTAATATATCTCATTAATCATGTCACTTACAACTAAATATAGATGAAGGGAATATTATTTCTCTAAGCAAGATTTCAGAAGAATATAAAAATTTTATTTTATATATTTCCAATAGATCACTCTTTTCCTAAGGAAGAACACCACTGATTGATTCCCTAGCAAATGTAATTCACTTCATTAGTTAATTTGAAAACAGATGTGAATATACTTCTCCCCTTATGGAGTTAACAACTGGAGGGTGAAAGACTTGGATATTTGCCTAACTAACTATAATAAAAAGTGATATTGTTACCAGAATTTCTTCTTCAGTAGGTCCTCGGTCTCAGTGATTCAAAGAATGAATCCAGGGACCACAGATCAGTGGTAAGACAGGATTTATTTTATAGAAAAGAACAGAAAAAAGCACCCGAGCTCCTGACAGAAGGAAAAACCCAAGTGGGGAAACAAATCTCTCTCTCTGCCTGGGTTCTCTGTCTAGGTGTATATATCGTCACATGGGTCCTTTGTAGTTACATCAGTCTGGGACTTGGTAAGAAATGAATGGATACAGTCCCTTCTGCTGGGGTAAGATGAAAGAGCGCATTGATGAATGGATACGGTCCATTCCTGACATTAACTGACCAGGCCAAGGAAATGAGGGGTCCCCCTGAAGGGAGGAACCCCTGTGTATCACTCTTGGGACTATGAAATGCTCACAGGGGAGTAGTACAGCCAGGGAGGGCCCTCTAGGTCCAAGGGTGGTTCTGGGGTTGGCACTGGCAGCAGCGTGGGCTGTGCTGTGCGTGGTTTCCCTTCACTAACTGGGGACCCGCGGTCTTCAGCTGTCCTCGCCCTCTCTGCCTCTCTTGGTTCTCCAGCTCTGCCTCCCTTTGTCTGCCACACCAACCGCTGGGGCGGAGATGCAGAAGGCCCAGTCAGGTCCTCCCAGGTTGGGGGCACTGACCAAGCTAGGGTGTACCTGCCCTGTATCAATATGAGACAAGTGCCACAACATGAGACAAACAAAAATATACCAAAAAATGAAAAGCAATTTACTGGTATCCTCCGTCTGCCAACCTACAATTCAGAGGAAACCAAATAAAAACATTATATAAAATAGTGTTTAACAGGCAATCACGAGATGTGATTACCATCTCTTTAACTTATATGAAGAAAAATGTGCTTTAGGGTTATAAAATTCCCTGGATGTGTGAGGAATTCATTCACATTATTCAATGATGCTACATTGTGTAGCAGTAGTATATTCTATGAGTTGGTTGTGCAGTTTGTGATAGCTTTTTGTTTACTCGTTCCACATTTACCGCACTTGAACTCTCAATATCCTTTTTCTCTCTTATTATTTAATATGGTAACAGGTGAAATTAAGCTTTTTGTATACTCGTTCCACATTTACCACACTTGAACTCTCAATATCCTTTTTCTCTCTTATTATTTAATATGGTAACAGGTGAAATTGATTCATCACTTGTTATCATCTTGACTATATTAACTTATGTTATGAAAATGAGCCATTGTTACACCCTTGCTAAACTCATGGGCTAATTAGTGTTTCCTGAATGGAAATCCTTTATTTAAGAAAATATAACCAATAGGGCAGTGCCCGTAGCTCAGTGGGTAAAATATGCCCTCCTCACTTATCCCATTGCTGCTCACCTGCAACTCTTCTGAACAAGTGATAAACATCTAAAAAATTATCCTGTTCATTGGCCATTGAATACAATGTAAACTGTTGTTATTTTCTTGATATTTAGTAATTAGTCACATATCACAAACCCATTATGTTGAGTTTGAAATGGTGCTAAAAATAAATTAGGAAATATTTGTATAATTTCTTTTCTAGAATTCTGCATTAGGGCTGAGTGTGGTGACTCATACCTATAATCCCAGCACTCTGGGAGGCTGAACTGAGTGGATTGCTTGAGCTCAGTTCGAGATCATCCAGAGCAAGAATGAGACCTGTATTAAAAAAAAATAGCTGGGCGTTGTGGCAGGCACCTGTAGTCCCAGCTACTCAAGAGGTTGAGGCAAGAGGAACTCTTGAGCCCAAAAGTTTGAGGTTTCTGTGAGCTAAGACACCACCGTACTCTACTGAGGGCAACCAAGTGGGACTCTGTCTCAAACGTAAAACAAAATTAAATTAAATTATTCTGCATGTGTTTATTTTCATCATAAATTTATATATTACATGTTCAGAGGCAGCATAACTAAGTATTTAAAATCCAGAGATTAAGAATAGACTATTCTGTTACCTGCTAGTAATTGGAACTTGGGAAAACCATTTAACTTTTCTGTGCCTCAGACACCTTGGTTTTGAACTGAAGACGTCTATTTACTGGAGTTTTGGTGAGCACTACATGAGTTACTATAAGTAAAGTGGATGGAAGAAGGCTTCAGCATATATCAGCTGTATTTAATTTTGCTAAAGGAATAGCTTTCTGCTGGGTTTGTGAAAATGAAAATGGTGGCAAGATAAAAGAAAATCCATTGATCCACTTAATTTCTCCTAAAGTTATCTTACAGAAAAAGTAACAAAAGTTTTTATATTTCACATATTGATATACGTTCTATACTTTAGACGGAAGACTGCGAAGTAAATGTAAAAATGTACATTAAAGTGCACTAAACAGCCTTCCATTTTGAAATATAGAAAAATACATGAAAGAGTAAAAAATGAAAGTTTTTTAAATATAATAGTTTTCTAATTCCATAGCGTCTGCTAAGCATTTAATATTTTGTTCATTTCTATACAAGCAATCTAACCTGATATTCTGATCTGAAAGATACATAATACAACTCTAAGAATAACATTTAAAAATTATCTTCAGTTTTGTTTCTTCAGTGGGATAACATTTAATTATGTTTGAATAAGTCCTGCATTACATTCAGCCTTTTGTTTACCAGGCTTTTACTAGTTCGAATTAAACTGCCTCCCAGTTTAGAGTTGAATTGCCAGTGTGCTTGCAAATCTCCTCTTCTATGTACATATAGCACTTTGCAACATAAATGATTTTGCCCAAATTGTTCTACTTAGCTTTCTTTATTTAAATCTTATTCTTGAAGACTCAACTTACAGAGCACCTCCTCCAGAAGGATTTTCTCTTAAAATACATAAATTGGTTTAGGTTACTTTCCCTGTATTCCTTTTAGATACATAATATTCTATTACTACATAATATTAAAATATATGATGTGTATGTTCCCTCCATGGAATATAACCTTAACAGTTATATTAGTTATAGCATAACTATATTAGTTATAGCTAACTATATTAGTTATAACATAACAAATATTGTTATATTATAGATTGTTTCACATTCATCTTTTCCACACAATATCCAGCAGAATATTCACAGAACATAGGGGAATCAATGAAATAAATACTTATTGTTTTGTTTTATTTTATCTGAATTCACATGTTTCTGTTTAAAAATTATATTTGTGACATAAATCCTAAATAAAGCATGAACTTGAAAAATCAACCCAGTTTTCAACTTTTCTTTTATGCTCTGAATAAAATTTGCAAGAAGTCTGTGATGGACATATAAAAATATATTTAGAGCTATTTGCATTACACACTTGAATACCTCTTTGAAAGTTGAAATTTAGTTGTTTCTTTAAGGATTCTCCTCTTCCTTTGCTACATAACACAGATCTTACCATGTAACGATGAATATTTCAAGTGTTAATTTGTACCAGAGTTGTCTTAAATATGTGCTTTCTATGGAGATCATCTAAAACCCTGCTGCACTGACATTTTTGTGGCCCTTTAAAATTCTGTGTTTTATATGTGATATTTGATATTGGTATTCTCTGTGGTGCTTGTGATGAACAAAGTCGAGTCTGCTGCAGGGGTCTCTGCAGGAGGCACGCAATGTTACCTTGGTTTCCCTTACGCTACCTAGATCACTATCCCGGTGCTGGACCTTCCCATTGTTGGAGAAAAGCATATTAAATATTAAAACCTGTATTATTTAACCTATACTGATGAACGCGTCCCTTATGGAACATGTGATTATAGCATTTACATCACTCTCACCGGGCTGCGTGGTGATACATTTCTCATCAATAGAGGGAGCCGGGGCCCTTGGATGTTTGATGCAGAAGGTGGAGGTGGAGATAAAAATTCAGTTTTCAATCTTCTTTGTAGAACACCTCCTTCCTTTTTATTGCAAATCAATTCAAACATTGGTAAAGAGTATCAAATTGATCTTTTTTTTGCCTACTAATGATATACCTAATATGGGTAAACGCATATAATAGTAAATAATTGTCGAGGGACGATCAAAGAAGAATAATAACTTTTAAGAGGCCTGGGACTTTAGAAAGAATGTGCCTTGGGGATATAATGATGTGCCTACTAAACAACAATAACTGGATATGAAAGTCATATTCTACAGACACTGGTATTGGATAGAGAAAGTGGGAAGCAGATGATCAGATGTATGATTTTTTGTTATATTTATTTCTCTAGGCTTTAGTTTCCCAAGATGTGAAATGACAAGCTGTATTATGACAAAGATCCCATATATTTAAACAATCTGTGGTTTCATGGCCTATCTCCCTCCTTTATTAGAATTTATGTCTGGAGTGAGGAAATATTTATATATTTACTACAGGTAAATACTTTCCTCTGTTAAATGCAAAAGATCAAATTAGATGAAAAAAATATCAATGCACAAATATATATAACATGACAGTGAGGCCAAAACAGTCCTTCCAATAAAATAAAATCATCAGTGTGTTTACAGAACTTTTTTAATGGCTAAGAATGTCTCTTTATCCAAGTGTACTGAAAATAAAAGGAAATGCTGATTTTGTACTTTCATTCTTTTTATTGGTTCCATAATATTTTACCTTTATCTTACAAATATATGGCTTTAAATATTTTTTATTCCCTTGGTACTCAAATTATGCATTTTAACTTCTTTTTTGGTTTGCTAATGTTGGCTTTAGAGTTTTCTGTAACGGAAGCCTTGTTGTAGAGTCACTCAAGCCATACCACATACTCATGAGTGTTTGTATTTATAATTAACATCGACCTAATTATTTATATCACTCCCAAGTTAAAAAAAAATCTCATTAAGCAGAATTCCGAAAAGGAAATATTCCTCGCTTCCGTGATCTTTTTATCTTCCTATTATGATTGTATTTGCCAGTGGCGATGATTAGAGAACCAGATACCGCAAAAGGAACAAGAAAGCAGGCAGATTGGGTAAAAGGGCATATAATGAGAGGAAAGACACTCACTTTTCTTCCCTACCCTTCAGTTTCAGGAGAACACTAATATTCGAGTGACCCATAAGATGTACATTTATTCACTAGGGAAGTTGAAGCTAAAAGCCCTAATCTTTGGGAGCAATAGGCACATCAGCAGGAGGATGAGGCACATTGCTGAAAATAGAGGATAAGTAAAAGTAGGATCCCTAGTGCCCTTTCTCAGCTTGGCTCCCCAAAGAATTCTTCTCTTTAGAAACCTATCAGAGAGAGAGGTAAAAATAGTTGGTTCTTAAAATTAGCAGTATGCATAACTTTGATAAAAAGATCTAAATATCTAAATATGAAAAAAACATATAACTATTTTTAACTATGATAATGAAAGTTATATTATTTTAACATATTCTTTGGGCAACAGAGACTGTAGGATGTTCTGTAGGCAATATTTTCTTAAATGAAAGAATGAATTCATTAGTTATTCAGCAGTACCATAGAATGTTATAGAATGTTTTGTTTTGAATTCACTTAAAGCCAATCATTTCATAATAGTTACAATGGTAATCGCAATGGCTGAAATTCGGTGAATGCATTTTATATACCAGGCAATAAGATATAAACTTCACGTATATTGTTCCATGTGATCCTCATCTTCACTCTGTGGGGTAGATAATAGTATTATACTTATTTTTTTTTTACATTAGAAATCAATAAAGTTTCCAAAAGTCATAGAGTAATTTTAAGATAGAGCTAGGATTTGAAACTACAAAATCTCACTTCAGTTTCTGAAGGCCAGTTATCTTTTAGGTTATGATCCCACACAGTAGCTGGTGAATGCGGTGGCAGTAGCTATTGTGAAATGATAATCTATATGACAGCCACAAGAATAACAAAGAAATAAAAGAAAAATATATTGATGGTTAAATCCATCAATATACTTAAAATATTCATTTAGTAACTCATCAATTTCATTTCATTTATGAAACCTGAGAGCTCCTGGGGGTTCTTTCAATTCTTTATCATAAGGCCGTTTATTTCAGTTTATACTAAAAATGAATTCTTTTGTGTTTACCACTTTGATTTTCCATCACTCTCAGTTTATTTTTTTAGCCTAATAAACAGAAATTAAAGCCGGGAGGTAGAAAGGTGTGTGAGTCTCAACAAAAATTCAATTAAATTCTCTATTGTTTGTCATTTAAAAATAATTTGTCTTTGAGACACATTAAAGTTTTAAAAGAAGAAAATGTTTTTAGAAGTGTGGTTCTTAAATTTAGAAATACATTAGTATCGTTTGAGGTTATGGGTAACTGTACAACTTCTTTCTATAACTAAACTTCATATCCAAGACCTAAAGAGTCAGAAACTACAGGAATAAGACAGGAAATTTTAATTTTTAGCAAGGTCTATGGGTAATTCATAGAAATTTTTTCTATTTTCTTCATGTTTTATTAGTCCAGATTTTATTTCATTTTTAAAACATTCTAATTCTTTTTACTTCTATAAAAAATTAAACAGCTTTATGAGCTGTAATTGATGCACAAGAAACTACAACTATTTAATGTGTTCAATAGTAGATATACGTAAATATATATACATATACACCTGTGAAACTATAACCACAATATAGCTATAAATGTATCCACACCTCCAAAAGTGTTCTTGTGCCCTTTTGTTCTTTTTCCATTTGTGGCAAGAATACTTCACATAAGATATACCCGTTAAACTTGTTTGTTAACTTTAAGTCCAATAGTTGTATAGACATAGATTTGATGAATATAATAAAGTTTTAGGTACATCAGGTAATGTCTAAGACTTATTCGAATAATGCCATTTTGAAAATCTGGGAACTCTACTGAACTACCTGTAACTACTTTCTTTTGTCAACCTCAAAGGACTTTCTAAAATATAACTTTAGGAAACCTCATCTGACTTACGGAAAAATTTAAATCCAGCGATAGCCAAACTCAAACTTACTCTTCAACTTCCCTGTAAAGATTAAGTCTTTCAGATGGAATTATTCCATTCTCTGCTCTCAGGACCAGAGTATATGGTTAGCAGAGGGGTCAGCTTCATTGCAGCCACCTTCCCATTATCCCTGCCAGCTCAGAGAGGGAGTACAGAGGGCAGGCATTCTCATACCCACTATTTCCAGGTGCAAAGTAACCCCTAAAATTCCCCACCAGTTTCCTCCCAGAGATCTAAACAGAGTATGCACCCACTGACCCAATGAGTTACCCAGCCACTAGATGTAATCCTGAATTTCACCCAGATATACCTGGGAGGTCCTATATCCCATGAAGGCACCTAGAAAACTCTTGTCAGCCACTTAAGCATTGGCCAATGTCCTGAGATTTGCCCAACTTCATGACAAGGTCCCACAGCAAGCCCCACTGATTGCCACACTTTTTTGACTTTCCCAGGTACCTAAGAAAGTACCATGATGTCCCCTACTACTAACTGTGGTCCTGTGATGAGTCGAAGTACCTGCCATGTCCCCATTACCCTCATTGTAGTCCACCAAGGTGCCATATCCCTGATGGGCATCCACCATGATCCTATGACTCACCCAGACACTGGCCAATGTCCCACAATGTACCCAGCCACCCTTCAAGATCCTATAATCCACCTTTCCATCAGCTGAAGTGCCATGACATGCCCATGAAGTTCTTAACAACTATCCCACCAGCAGCTCCACCTGCTGTATGCCCATGCATCCACCAATATCACCTGACCTCCTTAAGTACTAGCCCAAGTTATGCAACCCAACCACAGCCATGCTCCATCCTCCGAATACCCCAGTGACTCTGATATTGCAAGTTTAGTGGCACAGCACAATGTGCATGCCAGCAACTCCATCTGCATGCAGGGCTGCACGACTGACATAACACTGTGTCTCACACATTGCCACAGATCCATATGGTAGAACACCCACTAGAACGGAGCAGAATAAATACCCAGAGCCTTAACATCTGGGGTCACCACTTAGGTAGCTCAAGACAGCTCCATTCTACCAACACACGGAGGCCCAAGCAGAGCAAACATGACTTCATACATACCTGTGGAGAAGGACTCTCACCCAGACAGAGTTTCTCATAGCAGCCTTGGGACCAACTCACCATTCAGCACAAATATTCCCTGGTACCAGCTCAGATTGTCACAATTACAGGGGAAAGAGATGATGCAGGCAAACAGCTGTATTGCTGGTTCCTACTGCATGTACCTCTCTTCTTTCTAAGGAATTTTCTGGAGTAGGACACAAAAACACTATCTAGGGACCTCTTCTTATTCCCACTAAGTAGGAGAGTTCCCCCAAAAAACCAGTCTTGCCGCAAACCTATCTGTCCTGAGTGTAGAAAAGAGGTTTCAGATAAGAAGAAATCAGCAAAAGAATTTTGGCAACATGAAAAAACAAGCTAGTTTTTTTCATAGAATTCTCCACAGGATTACAATAGATACAATAGCAATGTATTTCAATCCACAGGAAACTACTGAAATATCAGAAAAATAATTAGAATATGGATGGAAAATAAGATGAATGAAATTAAAGAGAAAGATGAAAAACAGCACAAAGAAATAAAAAAAATTTTAGGACATGAATAAAAAATGAAAAACTCACTATGTAGAGAGAAACATAAGAAAAAATAATATAGTTTAAAGAAATGAAAAAGTTATTGAGAGAATTTCAATATATAGCAGAAATATTCAACAACAGGCTAGGCTAAACATAAAAATAATATCAAAGCTTGAAGACAAGGGGTTTGAACTAAACCAGTCATTCAGAGATGCAGAAAAAAGAATATAGAAAAATGAACAATCACTCAGAGAAACATAGGACTTGGTTAAGTGAACCAATATACAAATTATAGGTATCTAGTAGAGAGAATAAAAAAAGCAAAAGCATGGAAAATCTATTAGAAGGAAGTATTGAGGAGAACTTCTCTGTTATCAAAAGAGAGTCCAATACCCAAGTATAAGATAGTCACAGAAAACCAGAAAGATTTGTCTAAGACACACAGTCATCAACATAACTAAAGTCAAAATGAGGAGAAAATTATACAAGCTACAAGATGAAAGCAACAGCTAACCTAAAGAGGAAAATGCATCAAGCTAACAGCAGAATTCGAATTCTTAGTGAAGAACTTATAAGCCAGAAAGGATCGGGCCCCATTTTTAGTCTTATTAAACCGAACAATTACCAGCTAAGAATTTTGTATCCTACAAAACTAATTTTCATAAACAATGGAGAAATAAAGACTTGTGTAGACAAGCAAACACTAAGGGAATCTGTCACAACAAGTCCTGCCATATGGGAAATACTCCAAAGGGCATTTTATATGGAACAGCACAATAGAAACATACTAGTATAAAACACACAAAACTTAAAGCTAATAGGACTTACACAACCATAGCACAAGAGAGAAAACAAAACAACCATGCATCATCAACATAATGAACACAGCATTATCCTACATATCAATACTAATAGTGAACATCAATGTTTTGAATGTCACAATTAAAAGATATGGACTAGCTGAATGGATTAAAAACACACATACATACACAATCCAAATATTATCTTTCTCTAAGAAATGCCTCTAACCTGCAAAGACTCAAACAGATTCAGGGCAAAGGAATGGGAAACTATCCCATCAGCAGCCCATGCAGGTGGATACCAAAGTGAGCAAGTGTAGTCATTCTCACATCAGATAAAATATACTTTAAGTCAACAATGGTTAAATAAAAAAAGTAAAGAAAAGACAAATATGGTCATTATATAATGACAGAGTAATTCAACAAAAAGTTGTAACATAAATGTATATGTACATAAATATATATGTACCTAACACAGAAGGACCCAGATTCATTAAGCAAATTCTACTAGTTGTATGCAAAGAAATAAACTGTAACATCTTAATTGCTGGGGATTTCAAAAGACCACTGACTTAACCGGACAAATCATTGAAACAGAAAATGCTTAAGGAAACACTGGAATTAAATGAGACACTAGGACAACTGACCTAAAGATACTTACAGGTTATTCTACCCTAAAACTACTGCATATATGTTCATCTTATTAGTACATGGGTCATTTTCCAGTACTGCTCATTTCTTGGGCCATAAAACAAGTTTCAGAAAATTAAAAAAAAATAGAAATCATATCATATAATCTTTTCAGATCACAGTAAAATAAAATTATATATCATTCCAAAAGAAACACTCAAATATTTACAAAGTAATTGAAATTAAACAACCTCTAGCTGAATAATTCTTAGGTCAATAATGAAGCTAAAATGAAAATCAAAAGGTTCCTCAATCTAAATGACAAAGGAGGAATAAGGTTTCAAAGTCTATGGGACACAGAAAAAGTAGTCCCAAAGGGAAGTTCATAGCCTTAACTACTTACATCAGAAAGACAGATCACAAATTAACAATCCAATGGCATGACTCAAAGGACTAGAAAAGGAAGAGCAAACTAAACCCAAAGACAGCAGAAGATACTAAACAAGAAATCTCTGAGTAGAACCAATAAAATGCAGACCAAATAATAACAAGAATAATAAATAATATGAGTAAAAAAACCAAAACATTGATTATTTGAAAAGAAAAAAACAAAATCAATAGACTACTAGCAAGATTAACCAAAAATAGAAGAGAAAGGACTCAAATAAGATTAATCACAAATAAAAAGTGAGACATTATAATTGATATCACAGAAACACAAAATATCATCCAGGTATACTATGAAAACCTCTGCAAACTGGGGTGGCCCCTGTGGCTTAAAGGAGTAGGGTGCCGGTCCCATATGCCAGAGGTGGCAGGTTCAAACCAAACCCTGGCCAAAAACCGCAAAAAAAAAAAAAAAAAGAAAAAAGAAAAAGAAAAGAAAACCTCTGCACACAACCAAGAAAACCTAGAGAAAAAATGGCTAAATTCTGGAAACTTACAACTTCCCAAGCTGGGATCAGAAATAAAGAGAAATCCTAAACAGACTAATAACAACCTCCAAGATTAAAAAGGAAAAAAAATTTTTTCTAACAACAACAGCTCTGGACCAGACTGATTCACAGCTGAGTTGTATCATATATGTAAAGAACTGATACTTACCCCATAGACAATATTCCATAACAGAGAGGAGAGAATTTTGCCTAACTCATTCTATGAAGTCAGTATCACCTTAATATCAAAACCAGGAAAAAAACAAAAACAACAGAAAAGAAAACTACCAACCAATATCACTCATGTACATAGATGCAAAAATTCACAACCCCCCCCAAAACTAGCAAATTGAATTAAACAACACATTAAACAGATAATTCATCGTGATTAAATGGGTTTCATCCCACTGATACAAGAATGATTCAACACATGCAAGTCAATAACCATGATTCACCACATAAAGAGAAGCAAAACCACAAATCAGATGATCATCTAAATAGATGCAGAACAAGCATTTGAAAAAATTCAGCACCTTTTCATGACAAACACCTTGAACAAACGGGACATAGAAAGGACATTTCTCAAAATTATGAAGCCATAGATGACAAACCCTACCAAATATCATACTGAAAGAGGAAAACTTGAGAGCATTCCCTCCAAAAACTGGAACAAGGAATGGGTGCACTGTGTCATCACTTCTATTCAACATAATACTAGAAATTCTAGACAGAGCCATAGGAATTAGAAAGAAGTAAATGAGCATCCAAATCAGGAAAGAAATGTGCAAACTATTCCTGTTTGCTAATAATATGATCTTGTATGTAGAAAACCCAAAGACTCCACCAAAAGATTCCTAGTATTGATAAATAAATTCACTAAAGTCTCAGGTAAAACAAATCAGTGTACACAAATCTCTAGTGTGTTTTATATAAATCACAGTCCAGCTAAGAGTCACACCAAAAACTCAGTACCACTTACAATAGCTACAAGGAAGTAAAATATCTGGGAATATACTCAGACAATATGGTGAAAGGTCTCTGCGGAGAACTACAAAATACTGATGAAAGAAATCAAAGGTAATGTAAACAAAAGGAAGATCAGCACTTGCACATGGATTGGCTATATCAACAACATTAAAATGTCATACTGCTCAAAGTCTTTTACAGATTTCAATACAATCCCCATCCAAATACCTATGTCATATTTCACAGATCTAGAAACTATAATCTTAAACTTTATGTGGAACAAAAAAAAATCCAAATTTGACAATGCAATTTTATGCAAAAAGTACAATTCTGACTTCAAATACTACTACAATACTATAGTAACCCAAAGAGCATGTTACTGTAATATAATTAGAGACATAAACCAATGGAAAAGATTAGAGAACCTTGAAATATAACCATAGAACTATGACCAACCAGTCTTTGGCAAAGCAGACAATAACAACCCAAGGAAAGTAAGACCTATTCAATAAGTGCTGTACAAAAAATGGATAGCCACTTTCATTGCAGAAGAATGAAACTGAACCCCATATCTTGCAATATACAAATGTGAAGTATGTATTCAAGGTGGATAAAAGACTCAAATATAAGGCATGTCACCATAAAAATTCTAGAAGACATAGGAAAATCTCTTCCAGAAATTGGCCTATTGAATGTATGAATGTATGATTGAGACTCCAGTGGCAAATACAGCAACTACAAAAATAAATAAGTGGGACTTAATTATTCATAAATTTAAAAGTATTTTCACAGCAAAGGGAATAATCAACACAGTGAATAGTCAACCTATAGAATCAGTTTGCAAACTATGCATTCAACATAGGAATAATATCTTGAATCTACAAAGAACTCAAATCAGTAAGAAAAAAAAAAACAAACTACCCCATGAAAAAGTGAGCAAAGGACATGAAAGAAGTTTTGCAAAAGAAAATAGATAAATGGCCAACAAAACAGATGAAAAAAATCTCAAAATTATGAATTTTCTGGGAAATGAAAGTGAAGACCATGTGAAATACCACCGTAACCCTATCAGAATAGCCATTTAAAAAAGCCAAAAGGTAATATATGCCAGCATGGATGCAGGAGAAAGGGGCACTTATACACTGTGGTAAGACTGAAAATTAGTGCAATCTCTATGGAAAACGATATGGAGTTTCCTCAAAGAAATAGAAGTAGACCTACTATTTGATTCAGTGATCCCACTATTGGGTATGTACCCAAGGAAAAGAAGTCATCTTATCAAAAAGACATCTGCACTTGAATGTTTATCATGCACAGTACAATACAAAATTGCAAAAATATGGGACCAACGTAAGTGATCATCGATGGATGAGTGGATGGAGAAAATGTGGTATACAGTGTCTATGTACAATAGAAAATTTATAAGTTGACCATCCATGGGACTGTAATACACTGGTCAACCTACAAAGGTGGTCAACATAAGGAACTAGGCCTCCTATACTGTTACATACAAGTGGTGCATGTCTGGTTGTGAAAATTAGGTCTACTTAAAGAGGTAGTCAATGTAAGGAGGAGGTCAACTGTGGAGGTTCTACTGTATACACACACACATATATAAATATACACATATATATGTCAAAGAAAGGAATGAAATAATGTATTTTGCTGAAACTTAGATAGAACTGGAGACCATTATCCCAAGTAAGATATAAGGAATGAAAAAAACAAATATTATATGTTTTCGCTAATAACTGGGAGCTAAACAAGGTACACACAGGCATAAAATTACATAAAGAACATTGAAAACCAAGAAGCAGGATTTGGAGACAAGTGATAGAAATTTACCTATTGGCTACACTGAATTCTGGTAACACCACACAAAAAGCCCTGACTTAAGCATTATATAAGGTACTCATGTTAAAAAAATTTATAGCCCTTTAATATTTAGAATAAAATATATTTTCTATATCAGTATCTGTATTAACATTAATATATATATCCATATTTATTTCTATATCCACAGAATACACCATGTTGTAAAACTGGTTTTTACATTTATGGGAAATATGAAACACCACAATAGTAGGAAAATAGTCAAAGAAAATTATTTTAAACAGATTTTACATTTCCTAATTAAATAAAATGTTTAAAGTGTCATAAAACTTCACTTTATCTTAGAATTTCACACTACACAACTTATATAATAAGTGATTTGAAATTATATAAGATTGATAAGAAGAAATTACAAAATGTGATGGAGTAGTGACTTTTTAGGGTTTTTTAAAAAAATTTTTTATTTCAGAATATTACTGGAACACACACATTTTGGGTGTATAATTCACTCTTGTACATTTTAAGAATTTGGATCCAGAATATAAACAAAGGAACATTGTATTAAGAATTGTTACTATCTGTGAACATATGTAGTTTCAGATGCTTAAGATTTAATGATAAATAAAAATTCAACATAGTAAAATGTTTAGTTCTCTAAAATTTGAAAAACATTAAAAAGATTTTAATATGAAGAGAGTTATAGTCACTTTTAATTAATTTTAAAAATAATCCCCAAGGATTTTTTTTAAATTCATTCATAATTGGCACATAATAGTTGAATAGGATATAGTGTGAGGTTTAATATATGTATGCATTTATAATGGCAATCAGGGTAATTAGCTTGTCCACTCATCTCAAAGGTTTATCGTTTCGGGTAAAAATTTTCAAGATCTTCCTTTCTAACTATCTTGAAATATATAATATTTTTTTCTACTATATCACTTACTGATCTTAATAGGTACCAGACATGGAGCTTAGTGATTCATATTTTATCTCATTTAATCCTTATCATAACTATATGAGGTTAAAAAATATTTATCCTCATTGATGAAGGTGACAACATGAATGATGTTCATAGAAGTTAGGCAGTCTACTCAAGCCTAAGAACTCAGAAAGCCGGAGACCTGGAATTTGAGTTCAAAGCTACCTAACTGAAGTGCCCAAGCTCTTTTTCTAAAATTTCATATTAAAATAAGGGTACAAACGATTAGGTTACAATATTTACATCTGTTAGGTAATGTCCCTGTGGTAGTTCTGCCTCTCACCCAGAAGATATGCCATATACCCTTACATTGTGCCCATTAGGTGAAAGCACACCAATTCCCCTCCCTCCTTCTCTTTCCTCCCCTTCACCCATTCCCCCCAACTTGAATTAAATTGACTTTTTTTTTAATGTAGGTGTGTATTATTAGTTCATCTACTAGCTTCATATTAGCATTGAATACATTGGATACTTTCTTTACCATTCTTGTGATACTTTACTAAGAAGAATGTTCTTCAACTCCACCCAGGTTAATACAAAATATGTAAATTTATGGCTGAATAGTATTCCATGGTACTCATACAGCACAGTTTGTTAATCCATTCATGGGTTGATGAGTACTTGGGTTGATTCCACGTCTTGGCAATTCCAAATTGAGTTATGATAAACATTGTAGTGCAAGTGTCCTTATTATACAATATTTTTTTTTTCTGGGTAGATACCTAGTAACGAGATTGGGGGATCAAACAGAAAGTCTATTTTTGAATTCTTTGAGGATTCTCCATACTTCTTTCCAAAGAGGCCATATTAACTTGCAATCCCACTAATAGTATTAAAGTGTTTGCTTCTTTCCACAGCCACGCTAGCATCTGTAGCCATGGGACTTTGTGATGTGGGCAATTCTCACAGGGGTTAGGTGATATCTCAAGGTGGTTTTGATTTGCATTTTTCTGACAATTAGGGAAAACAAGTATTTTTTTCACATTTTCTGGCTATTTGTCTGTCTTCTTTGGAGAAGATTCTGTTCATATCTCTTGCTGGTGACGGATAGAACTGTTTTCTGTTGATTAATTTGAGTTCTCTGTAGATTCTAGTTAACAATCTTTTATCAGATTTGTAACATGCAAATACTTTTCCCATTCTGAAGACTATCTGTTTGATTTGGTTGTTGTGTCGTTAGCTTTGCAGAGCTTTTTAGCTTAATTGAGTCCCATTTATTCATTTTTTGTTGTTGTGATTGCTAATGGAGTCCTTTACATAAAATATTTCCTCAGGCTGATATCATCTAGAGATTTTCCCATGCTTTCCTTTAGGATTTTTATCATCTTGTGTCTTAGATTTAAATCTTTTATCCATCTACATATTTAATGCCAATTTCCACTAAAATAACAACAACATACTTGAAAGAACTTGAAAAAATAGCTCTTTGTTTTGTATGGAACTCAAATGATACCCACATAGCAAAGGCAATTCTCAGTAATAAAAACAAATCTGTGGACATCATTCTAACAGAATTCAGGTTATACTACAAGTTTACAGTGATAAAAACAACATGGTAGTGGCACAAAAATAAAGTCATTGATCCATGGAACAGAATAGAAAATCTAGAGATGAAATCTCCTACTACCACCTGATCTTTGATAAACCAAACAAAAGCATACACTGGGGAAAAGAATTCCTATTCAATAAATGGTGCTGGGACAATTGGCTATACAATACCTTGTTATTAGCTATAGTCGCCCTACTACGTAATAGTACATCATGCCTTATTCTTCCACCCCCCAAAAAAAGTTAGAACTGAATAAATTCAGAAAAGTTGGAGAATACAAATCAACATATAAAAATCAGTAGCTTCCAAAATTATTGATAATGAGTTAGCTGTAAAAGTAAGGAAAAAATTAATCCTCTGTACAGTAGCCACCCTTAGTACAAAGCAACTGACATTGTTCCATTGATGCATATATCTTTTTTTATGCCAGTTCCATGCTGTTTGGGTTACTATAGCTTTGAGGTTTATTCTGAAGGCAAATAGTGTGATACCTCCAGCTTTGTTCTTTTTGCCCAAAATTGCTTTGGCTATTTGGGATCTTCTATGGTGCCATGTACATTTTTTTGTTGTTTTCCTCCATAACCTTTATACACATGGAACTGTTACTTCAGTTTTTATCATTGTATTTTGAAATATGTCCCTCCACTTTGATATATCAGTATTTGAACTTCATAACTTGAGAAAAAAATAAAAACTTGGATTTTTTGGCAGGTAAACTTCAAAATTGCCCTTCTACAGTTGACTATATTGAATAATACACACACATGCATATATCTTTAAACAATATATAAAATATACAAGCAATATTTTAAATGCGATCACCAAGTATTCTACTCAAGGGGATTTTTGGAATGTTATGTTCCCCTGTAGGAATTGATCAAACCCTGTAGGAATTGATCAAATAAATGGTTATTTTGCTTGGTTGTTCTTTTTTTTTTTTTTTTGTCAGTATTATAGCAAATAAAATTTAGTGAGAAAACAGGTGCTCTAATGATATTAAACCTACATAATTGCTCTTGGGCTGACTAATAAAACTATTTAATTTATTTGTAAGTATTAACAAAGATAATCATAATGAATTTACAAAAAACAGAATTACAGTAGATACTCAATAATTGACCACTTAAATTCACCTAATTTTCATAGACTGGACATGCACCAAATCTTTGTATCAGTACAGTAGGCCTAGTTCCTTAAGTTGACCACATCTGTATGCTGACCAGTTTGTTACATACCCTTGGGTGGTCAACTTATAGAGGTTCTACTGTATTTTGTATTAAAAAAAATCTCATACATAAGAAATTCATGTTATTTATTGATATATTCAAACTTTTGTTATAAATAGTTACCAGATCATTTGAACATCTAATAAAGACACAGTACCTTTAATAACAATTGTATTTAAGAGATTTATTATTTATCCTGTACTGGGCACTATTTTTTCTCCTGACAACATCTCTGTCCATTTGTTATACTACTTATTACTATTTGGATATGAGTAGAAAGAAGTAACAGAGACATTAAGTAACTTGCCCAAGGTTACACACTTGAGAAATTTGTGAGCCAGAACGTACTGCCCAGGCAGCTTGTCTTTACGACTCTTGCTAATTTAATATACTGGCATATATTTGTATAATAATGCATGAGTATTGTGCAATGCATCTGTGTATATATGTTTGTAAATATCTGCACTAAAAGTAAATAATAAAAATACTCTTACTATAATGAAGTATTTTCATTTCAAACCAGTCAGAAAATAGAAAATATGAACCACAAATTAGTTATTCAAGAAACCTGTGGGGAGAATGAAGCATTCTACTGCTAGAAGGGATTTCACAAGATATACAGTTATTAGAGCAACCATCATTATTCTTAATCCCCTATTATGTGGTCATAATATAGTAATTATTAGTTATGAAAGAAAACACACCATTTCATGATAGAAAATAAATGTGTGCTTTAAAATTTCAAAGCTCAAGGAGAACAGTATTGTTTGGCTAATCAATAAACTGTACCAACCTAGAGAATTCTGATACACCAGTTCATTTTTTTTCATACTTCCAGAAATGGCCACGAAAAAGAGACATCTTACTTTAGCATTGGAGAACAACAAAATGACATGTCTTGATGAAAATATGCTTGATATTTATAATAATTGTAGAGATATATTATGGTTAAAAGGTATCAATGTAAGAAATTCAGGGTGCTATTTCCAGATCTTATACTTTTCAATAATTCTCAATAACTGAATTACTTGTTACTGTTGGTTAATTAGAAGGTTTGCAGAGGGTGGGCACATTTGAATTGGAGTATGTCCTTTATTCTCCAACTCCTTACATCTATACTAAATGTGTTTTGCTTTTTTTATGAGACAGAGTCTCACTTTCTCACCCTTGGTAGAGTGTTATGGCATCACGGCTCACGGCAACCTCCAGTGTTTGGGCTGAGGAGATTCTCTTATCTCAGCCTGCTTAGTAGCTGGGACTACAGGTGCCCACCACAGTGCCTGGCTATTTTTAGAGACGGAGTCTTACTCTTGCTCAGGCTGGTCTAGGACTCTAGAGCTCAGGCAATCCACCCTCCTTAGCCTCTCAGAGTGCTAGGATTACAGGCATAAGCCACTGTGCCCTGCCTGTACTAAATGTGTTTTGAGTTCTTTAGGCAATTTCCTGTTATCACCATAACAGCATTAAGTGTCAATGTTATAGGAAATGACAAACACATACTGACCATTTAACTTACGTGAAATATGTATTTATTAGTAATATATTACTATCATTTACCATAGAGTTTAAAAGTATGAGTGAGAAAAAATATAATTCCAAATTCACTGCTTTTAAGCATTGTACATTTTAACCACATAAACTCTTTAAACCTCTAGATCATCTCTGTAAAGTAGAGATAACTGTCTCTATCTCTGAAACACAAAAAGGCAAATAAGAAAACATCCATAAAGCGGCTTGTAAAGTACTGTGTTGCATAATAGATGCTTATTAAATATACTAGTTTCTTTTCCTTTATCCAATTTAACACCGATGTATGAGATTAAACAAAGAGAGGATAGAGTAACTTGTTTAAATTTTCACATAATCTGATTTAATTATTTTAGTCACCAGAACAAAAGTATTTGAAAATCATTTTAAAAGCATCAAATTCAATGCCACCCATTTCTTGACTTTGTAATCTGTCTGTCATCACTAAATCCCATCACCAGAATGTGAACTTTGTATCAGGAGAATGTGCTATGGTCAAAAGAAGGATATCATAAAAGACTAGTTGCATCACTACTGAAAAACATTAAAAAAAAATAACTTTTGTGTTGGTCACGGGTCAAAAACATCTTCATAAGCAAACAATGATTAATAAAATAGAAGGTACACATAGAGCTGGTTTCTTTGCAATTTTATCTTTTTATTTTTGGCATTAAAGCTATATTTCCCCAAAGTTCATGTTTGACACTCTTACCTTGATTGAATCCAGTGATCACCCAGTGATTTGAATCTGGCTTTGTAAATAATAATAATAAAATGAAATTCACCTTTTGGTCAAGCAGAGGAAATGCCACAGTAATGGCTAAGTCCCCTTGCAAGTAAGGCTAAGCGGCACATTCTCCCATCAGTAGGTTAGCTTCAGGAGTCACCACTGCCCAGTCAGAGGCAAGTTTTGGAACCAATGCCACATTTTTCCAACATCTCTGGGGAAGCAAGAATTCTGATGTTCACTCTCTAATTTTCACTGGCTGGTTGGAATTTTCTCCTAATGTCATTATGCAACGAAATACCATGTTGAAAAGAAAAATTCAGCTACTCCCACCATAAAGTGGTTGTGTTATCTTAAGGCAGCTTTAATTCCCTCTTACAGAGGAAACAGAATAGAATGGAGATAGGGAAACACTTAAAATCTCATTACCACACATCCCCTCTTCACCCAGAAGGCCCCCAGCCTGCCCATTATTGTCCCGCCTGTACTTTCCGTGGGACTTTGAAAAGAAAAGGTTCAAAGAGCAAGACTTTCAAGCTCCCCTTTCCATGTCGAACACTTTCAACTCCTGATTTCAAAGTGCCATTCCTTGCTGTTCAAAGGCCTGTGGACTCATAGGGGGTGAGATTGGAGTTAAAGGTTGAACTACAAAGCTCCTGCAGTCACAGTAATATCCAGCTTGGAGATACAAATGGTAATACAAACTCAAGCACCTATCAATAAAACTGCCAATATATGAAAGGAGGAACAGAAACATTCTAAATGGCCTTTTTAATTTTTTTCCCACCCAGGCTCGTGCTGTCATCAGTTTGGATGAAAGCCTAATTGATATTTTGAAGTACTACTTTTCCCTCTGTTCCCATTAGAACTAGAGGGACTACAGAAGCAGCAGAGAGAGTAAAAACAAGAAAGAAAAAAAAAAAACTCACAAACCCCAAAGAAGTTAGATAAGAATAGCTAAAGAAGTCCCTTCCAACATCTGAAAAAAAAAAAAAAATCTTGCCCTCCTCTCGTTGAGTATTCACCGTCTTCCCCTTCGCTCTCTCTATCCTTTTTATCTGCCTGCCCACAAGATTTGGAGCACCATTAATTGGTCCTCAGGGAGGCTAACAGGCCTCTGCTTTTATGACTCAGTTCTTTGTATTGTACACATGTGGGCATCTCTCAGGAGATAAACAAAAGAAAAATGTGTGGAAAGGGGCCAGCAATTGCACAAGTCTAAAGATGGAATAGGCCATTGTCTTGATTTACTGTTAATGCCTTAAATTACGTGAATAATTCGAATTCCCCACCCCTGGTGCCCTCTGCAGTCTGCTTAAGCTAATGTGCTTTTTCTCACTGCTACGGGGCCATCATCATCTGAGGAATTCTATTTCCTATTTGAAATTAAACATCCTAACTCCTCTTGGCCCCCTCCTCTTATCCTCCCGTCCTTTGCAACAAACGAGAGAGAGGTGGTCTTTTGGGAAGATGAAAAGAATAGTTGATCATAAGAACTAACCTGGAGCCAACACATTGGCCTTTCGTCCCTTCAACCCTTTCTAAACCCTAAGCACCTGCAGCTAATTCTCCTGACTCCTAGCCCTGGTCTGGGAGACACTGAGGTCCAGACAGTGTAGCAGCACTTCTCCTGCCTCATAAAATGTTTACATTTACTGAAGAAAGTGACCTCTCTGATGCAATAGGGCATTCCCTTTAATGTAAACAGTTAAGAGTTCATTATAGAACTTAATGCAAATTGTTTTTATATGAGGGACTTGCATGGTCTGAATACAACTAGCATTTACATTTGAAATTATCTTGAAAATCAAATGAATTCTAAATTTAACATACTTATGCAAAATAAAATTTTGCCTCTGTATCCTGAATCAAACCCGGAGTAGACAATGGCACTTCGTGGGAGTCAGAATGGAGGCCTGGTGGTGACCGCATAACTATGCTGAAACATTGAAACTTGGTAAGACTTAGACTCCCAAAATATTTTGGAAAATATACAATTTTCCCAGAGAAAATTTTGTGTTACCTAATGCCTGAAATTTCAGTCTTCCCACTACCATCCAAGTCTACATGCGCCAGCATATTTTCTAGTGCTCCTTTCTTGGCTATCTCCACGGTATTCTCCAAAAGACAGACCCTGCAGCAAAATCTTGCATACTAGCCTTTTGTTGGAGGGGAAACATCAGAGAAATAGGAGTGAGTAAAAAAAAATAAGAGAAGTGAGAAAGGAGTGGTAGACAAGAAGTTTTATGAATGTGTGAGCCAGAGATTCTCCATGAGCAGAGAGAGTGTCTGAGTGTTCTACAGAGACGGTGTAAAAATGCTGCAGCCGGAAACATTCCATCTATAGGACAGGGGTGTGTGTGGTTCATCTGCTGGTTCCTTATTGTCCCCCGTGCCTTATTGGTCAACATGTGATTCCTGGGGCCTTAACTTTGCTGCACATAGAGGTTGGGTATCAGTGCCTCCCAGCACCCTCTGGAAAGGCTGTAACTTTCATAAACGAAGTCCAGTCACAATGCAGGCATAGGGGTCTCCTCTTACCATCTGGAATATCCTCTTTCATCTTAAGGTAGTTGGTCTTTTATGTGGTGTCTGTTCACTCACAGAGCAAGGGTTTCTAAAGACCCAGGATGAGAATGTCAGAGTGAGCAATCATCTGAAGTCCACTGTAGTCGCTTTATCATATTCTAGTCGCAGTGATTCTCAACCTTCCTAATCCCGCGGCCCTTTAATACTGTTCCTGTGGGTCACGACACACAGGCTGAGAGCTGCTGCAAGAGACAGGACTAAATAAGGTTATAATCCCCTGGAGGTTAGTTTATTGGGATACTCAATAGACATAGTCTGTACTTGAATTGAATGAATTCACAAAACACAAGAACTGTTTAGACTCACAGGAGATGGCCAAGGGATTCTAAAATATATCAACATTTTCTAAGCAACCTCTCTTTCAGAGTCCTATAAATATCAATCACATTTGTCATATAGAAGCAAATGTATATAGCATATATTTTATATACATACATATATTAGAATGTTATGTGGATTCAATTATGTAGTATAGGTTCAATTTCTCCACAAATACTTTTCTTCATAGATTTTTAAATAAAGAAAACGCCCAGAAATTGCATGCAAATACAAATAAACAATATTAACTCTGATTATTATTATAATAACATATTCTAGTGCCCACAAGTGGACAAAGCTCTAACTAAAGTGTCAATTATAGAATTCTTTCACCTATGGTAATATCCTATTTTTTCCTAGGTATGGTACAATTGGAGATTTCATGTGGATAATCTGAATGAAACTCAAGTATCAGAGGATAGATATTTATCACTATTTTATGACTGGGGGAACCTCAGAGAGGTCAAATAATTTGCACCAAATAAGTTAAACAATTTTCCCACAAGATGATAGTGCTGGATGTTAAAATACATTTTTTTCTTTAGAATAAAATATATTTTGATTAAATGTTAATTTTATATATTTTCACTGCATCTCATAGTCTTTTGGAAACCCAGTGACATAATATACACAGGAAGATTTTTGCATCTGCCTCAGGGGACACTTTATATGAAAAAATGTTTAGCTTTCATCCTTCTATAGAAGAAATTGGTCTTGTACTTGGGAAGTAAGAACATGGTAAATCTGTATTTTGAAATTCTTCAAGTTATCCATTACATCAGTTTTTAGGTGGGGTATGTTTTTAATCCCCCAGTTAGATTTTAAATTATTGAGAGTTAGAGAATATAATTTCTATTTGCCAGGCATGCTAACTTGCATCATCTTGTTCAATTTCCTACTCGTAGTAGATATTTATCAATCTTTTGCTGTCAAAACAAACTTATCTTTTCATCTGATTATTAATAAGAAGGTTTCTCACTAATCATTTAATTCCACTGCATCCAGTTATAGAAAAAAAAATATTATTCCGATTAACTATTTGCGAGGAAGCAATTCTCAAGTGGTTATAAGTACAGAAAGGTCCTGGGGAAAACTACAATTACAAGCAGCTGCAGCATGAATTACATGTAATTATAGTTGATTCCTGTAAACAATTCTTTCTGCAAATTCCCACTCCAAAAGGATTTATTGCTTGGTAACAAAGGATATCTTGAATTAAAATATATCTTCTTAAATGTATGTAAATAAAATTATGTCTTCCAAAAAGAAGACAGTAAAAGGAGAAGGAGGAACAAGGGATCAAAGAAGAGAATGCTTCCATTTTTAGGCATATATCTTATAAGTCACAGAACGTGATTTTTTTAGTTCAATCTCAATATTGCACATATTTTTGGCTTTAATCTGCCTCTAGCCTGTCAATGAAATATGCCCCCCCAAAAAAAAGAAAAAAAGAGAATAAAATTGTGACATACTATGTTCTGCGGTAATTGTCAGCAAAATCTCATAGTTTTATTTCAGTACATAACAAGCATGTAATGACAGTTGGCATCTGATGTGTCACCAAGACACTGTTGAATACATTAATATGACTCCATTTGTTTTTCTGTCGCTGTTTAGAAGGAATGACTGCTGGGCATTCAGCATTTCCTGTTCTATTAATAATTTTGCTGTTGTAGTTCATTAAAATGTGTGTCTTTTTCTATCAAGTACAAGTCAATATAAGCATTAGTTATCATATATTCTAACAAAAAAATGCCAAAAAGAGGTGGTATGTTATTTAAATCAATCTAACCTATTAATAAGGATTTTTTATTTTAAAATAGCAAAATAAAATGCAAACGATTATATATGCCTAATGGCTGCTTAAAAAAGGAAAGGGGGTCTGCATTTCTGAATTATGGCACAAAATTAAAGGACAGTTTATGATTTTCAACTTTTTCTTGCAAGGAGAGTTCATCCTTCTTAATTATAGCTTTGTTTTTCTACATGGCATCTACTCCTTGTGTTTTCGTGAGTCTCCTATTAATCTAAAGTGGAATAATTTGTATTGTTTAGAGAAGAGCTGATATGCATATCTTTGACATTAAACATTTCTGAATCCTGCAACTGTCTGGTGTAAGACAAACTCCATATTTCTCTTCAAAGAATTAAGCCATTTTGAGTGTTAAATATTTCTCTTACCAAAACTTAGAATTCTTAAGAGTCTTTGAGCACATGAATGCAATTCTTCTTTCCATATACAATATTAATTTGATTATATATGTGGGGGCAGACACAGTACATATTTCCCAAATGATACCTCTTTTTGTTTTATGGCTAAATTCTTGCTCATAATTGAGGTACCTGAGCAGAACAAAGAGACAAATATTCTTAAAAATATAAAGGCTATTGTTCACCTCTATATATAAGCCTTTCTTTTGCATTATATATCAGGCAAAAGTAATCCACTTCTCAGAATGTTAAAAAAAAAAATGGCTCTGATGTAGTTCTGTAAAATGCTATCTAATTTCCATAAAATGTCTGCAGGGTTTTGAACATCAAGATATTGCTTACTAAAAATGTTTGTGGAAATAAGCCATTATGTGTATTCCTAATATAGAGCAACTTGTTATGTTTAAAACCAATTTTGTATTAATAGTTGTAAATAAACACTAAGTTACCAAGTATTTTGGATATAAGCAATACATGTGTTTATACTCTATTAATGACATATTTCTAAAACAGATGAACAGTGTGTACATCAACTAATTAGAGCAGGTATTTTCCATAGAAAAGAAATAGTGAAACATTTCACTTAGCTGTCTAGTAGTAATAGGAGGGGATTCAAAATCTATCAAAATTTATAAAATGTCATGTTAATATTGAGCTAAAAATGCTAACAAGATTATTTAAACAATGTCTGCCAAATATAATATTCAACTATGTACTTAATTCCTAATAATATATATTTTTTCCTTTTAAGACACCTGAATCTGGCTAGTCTGGCTTCGACATCAGTAAGAGTGAAAGAAGTTTAAAAAAATCTATCCAATTATTTCAGTTAATATACAAGCATTAGGCATTCACATTTCTAATTAAGAGACAACATGCCCTGTCAGGCATCTGCATGGGCTATTGAACATTGCCTAGATTGTTCCATAATTATTCCAGCTTAATAGTTTTAAAAACGTAAGCAATGTTCATCCATTGAAGGGAAGCATGGCTTATCATGTAAGAAAGCGCAGCCCACAGAACATGCTCTGGTCCCATGGATTCGTGCTGGAAGATTTTATTGGAACATGTTTTAATTAATCCTTGAACAGAGAGCAACAGCACGCCACCACTGAAAGTTGTTCAAACATGCTGTATTGGAAAAGAATCACAGCCTGTAGGCAGTAATAGATGTACATTTTTCATGGGATTTATGTTTTGAAATACCCTCCTCACTCCACCTCTTGTATATCCTAGAATAGCAGTTAGCTGGGATTATTTATAATTTTACATATAAACTTTGGCAAGATATTTTAAAAACAAGCAAAGGGTAAGACATACATTTTAAAATATATAATGACATTACATGCCTCATTTAAAAAATAATCTATTTGAACATTATGATTAAAAACAATGTTACTAACCACCAGTTGTTAGTTCAACTTTTTGAGTATATAGCACACAATTTACCGCTTTTTAGGTCAAATATATTTTGGTTATCTAGATACAGTAATGTAGAAGACATTATTTATATTTTATTATCCAGCCTAAATAGCTATATATTTACTTTATAATATTTATCCATGATATTAATTTATTTATACTACAAAAATTATGAAAAATGACTTTATTAATGAATATCTCTATTTGGAGGGTAAAAGAGTTTGACAAAGTAAAAAGCAGATATTACATGGTTAAACAAAGAAATTAATTCAGTTAACATTTTTTATAGTGATAGAGTTAATGCATATTTGATGAATGAGGTAACAGAAATATGAATGCTAAAGGTACTAAAGTATGTGTATATAATATCCACACAACATATATTCTTCAAGTATCTATAAAAGGAAAGGAAGTATGAGAAGTTCAAAAGTTACAAATGTCATCTTGAACCAAGAGAATTTAAAACCATCTAATTAATTTTAAGTCATGGAATTAAAAAAAGACATCAAAATAACTGAAAAAAAATTAAGGTGCGGGGAGAGAGAGAGAGAAAGTAAACACAGTTTTAATTTTCTAGCAGATCAAAGATGATTCTGTGGAATGGTATTGATACAGGGCTTCACTGCTCAGAGCTGGACAGGGACCCTCCCATTTTCCAGGCATTAGCAGGCTCAGAAATCAGCCTCAACACAGAACCCATCTCTAGGCACAAAAAGGCTTGTAAAAACCAGCCTGTCCAGTATCTCCTCTGGGCCACCTCTCCCGGAACAGGGGACACACTCTAAACAAGAGGCTGCCTCTCCTGGAGCAAAGAGCATACCCAAGTGGGCTCACATTCCTTCACAACGGCAGGTTTAAAATTAATTTCCACCCCTAGGCCCCTGGAGCCAAATGATTGTGACATTCCATCTCCTGTAAACTCCCCTTTCCACAGGATAGGAAAAGCAGTATAAACCCCCCTAGACAGAAGGTCCAAATGAACTAACCACGCAGGTCCCTCCTCTGCTGCCAGAGGTTCTGTTACCCTCTTTCAGTATCTATCTATCTATCTATCTATCTATCTATCTATCTATCTATCTATCTATCTATAAAATAAGTCCTTTAGTTTACTCACATGGTCTTTGGGCTCATTTTCCAATTCTCTGAGACCAATGACCTGCAGAGATAGAGAGATTCCATCTACAATATCAAACAAGTTATTAATAATACTATATCATCGACAAAAAAAAAAAACTTTTAAGATATAGCACTATAATTTAAAATTTAATAGTTTGAAACGCTAGAAAGTTTATAACATAAAACTTGATTTTAGTAGCAAAGAAAGTACACTATTTCTTTCCTATTTAATACTAAAGTTTATCTAATAATAATGCTTATGATATGAAGTATTTCCTCTTTCATCTATAAATTCCATTTCCATATTTTTTCTCATCTATTCTGAAGTGGTCTCTAAAATTAATTTTATCACTTTTAATATCATTATCATAATTACTCAATGTCATCAAATAAAATAGGCAGAATTTGTATTGCCTCTACCTATGTACATACAACTAGAATGATAGACATAACAGTTCTCCCTGCACTGGTTTCTTTTCAAAGGATCCTCCACTCTAGAATAAATATTCCATAATTAAAAATATGGAATCTTAATTTTAAAGATACTTAGGAAATAGAAGACAATTTAAGTTCCTCACTAAAATTGCTCAAATGCATGCTAAAAAGATAATGAAGTAATTTCTAAAATGGCAGAATGAAGGGCTCCATGAACCTGACTTCCCTCAGACACAACCACAACTTTTGAAAATTATTTTTTAAACCCAAACCATTTGATGTTTATGGAAGTTTTCCAAAGGATATGCAATAAATTAATAAGCACTTACACAAGCAAATCTACTTAATCTTGGTGAGAATAACAAAAATCTATGGAAGATGGCAGACTAGGGACATCTTACTAGCTATTCCTTGTGAGACAGGGGAGAGAAGTCTGCAGCCAACTCTGGCAGGAGAACCTACTCAGAAACATCATTCCAGGGCACAGGGAAACAGTAGAAGAATCCAGGAGCCAGTGAGAAGGTCTGGAGCTGAGGAAATCCCACACAGAAGGCAAGTGCCTGGGGATAGGCTAGGGCTGGCTAGTCCTTCTATGGAGGACTAGGGACAGGAAAGGCATATCCTGTAGTTTTCTGATTTTGGACTCAGCTCCTAGGTGGAGCTGCCTTGTAAGTGAGCTTAAGTGAGAGAGTAAATTCAAACAGTGTCTGGTGGCCAGGATTGAATACCAGATAAGATGGTTCTCCCATTGGCTTGGCTACCAGCAAGGTGCCACCACTGTTGCTGGAAGTCCGCAGAGGAGGAATAGTCTGCAGGGTCCTAACCTCCAAATGGTTCTGGAGCATCTACTAAACATGGGCAACCATCCTTAGGATTAGCTGAACAGACCCTGCAACCCCAAGAAGGCCACTTTTCTATCAGGGGTCACTGTTTAACATGCCTCCTAAGAAATCTGGAGAAAGCCTCAGGAACCCACTCATGTGAGAATTGAATGTTTAAGAAGCCTGATGAAGACCAGGCCTGGACTGAAGGCAAATAAGGGAAGAAAGGGCCTAGTCTCCACTACAAGAAGAGAGTGGCTTCCAGTCCCCCATCTTATACAGCAAAACCAGCACACGTGTTCTCTGTCTCCTAACACCACAGTGCCACCTGGTGTCCAGGTAATATATTGCATGCATACACGCACATGTAATTTCTCATTTTTTCCTTCTGTTCTCAATTTTTTTCCTTAGTTTTTTTTCTTTGTTTTTCTTGTTGTTTATAGTTTTGTTTGATTTGGTTGTATTTTTATATTTTTCATTTTATTTTCTTCAGTGGAAAGGGCTCCTCCTTTTTTTTTTCAATGTGGCTTTTCAGCCCCTATTATTTTTTCTTTCTTTTTTATTTCTCTTTTTCTCTCAATTTTGATATTTTCTTCTTTTCTCATCTTTCTAACATAAATTTCTCATACAACAACAAAGATATCTCTTTTTCTTCCTTTTTCTTATATACCTGTAATTTTAGTTTTCTGTATCTATTATTATTATTATTATTATTATTATTATTATTATTATTATTATTTTCTCTGAGGGCTGGAGGTGATGGCATTGGCCAGAATGGGGGCTTATGGCTTTGGTCTGGTTCAAGGAGGCCCTGAGCTCATGGTACAAGGTGTCCTTCTAGCTTTGGCCTTCAGAAAGATGGCTCTGGTAGGTACCCACTGTGACAACCTGCTGACTTTTTCTATATTTGGCAGAGGTGGGGTCATGCTTTTACTCAGGCTGACAAGGAGCTCCTGACCTTGAAGGACCCACCAGCTCAGTCCCCCAAACTCCTAGAGATGGGGGTATGGGTCAAAGCACCCTGCCAAACACTACTGTTTTTCCAGCCACTCACTTTCTCTGTTTCTTTTCTTCTCCCCTTTTCCTCAATTCTTCCCTTTCACCCCCATTCTTTTTTGTTTTCTTTGTAATTCTTTTCCTTTCTTTCTTCTCAGTCTGTACACTTATCTTCCTTTTGAAAACCCACTTCAACAATCATGATCAGAGACAAGGTAATTTTAAGCAAAGGAGGTAGTGAGAGAGAAAAATAGGAGAAGGAAGTGAAAAAGAAGAAAACATATAGGAAGAGGAATGAACAGGAAATTCCTGGCAACGTGAAAAAACAGAACAGAGTAACTCCTCCCCCCCCACCAAGGAATCATGAGGTAGCTACTGCAGAGAATTTCAGCTATAAAGAATTAATAAAAATGACAGAAAGAGAATTTTAAATTTGGATGGTAAAAACAATGAAGGGAATTGATAAAAAAAAGTGCAAAATAATTAAAATAAAATCTAAAACCAAAATCAAAAAAAGGATGAAAGATATGAAGAATGTAAAAAGCATATGGCAGAACTTAAGAAATTAAAGGAGTCAGTCAGAGAACTTAAAGATGAAGTAGAAGGTATCAACAACAGATTAGACCATGGAGAAAAAAGACTCTCAGAGTTAGAAGATAAAGCTCTTGAGCTAACCCAGGCAGTAAAAGAGGCAGAAACAAAGACAGAGAAAGCACAACAATCTCTCAGAGAATTATGAGACTTCACAAAATTTTCAAACATGCAAATTATAGAAATCCCTGAGGGGGAAGAAAAATGTCCCAAAGGAATGAAAGCCCTACTGAAGGATATCATAAACGAAAATTTCCCAAGTATCACTAGATATTCTGAAATGCTTCTTTTAAAGGGATATTAAACCATAGATCATCTCAACACAAACAGAGCATCTCCAAGATACATTGTAATGAAACTGTCCACAGCCAAGACGAAAGTGAAAATTCTGCAAGCAGCCGAGATTAAGCTCCAAATGACCTAGAGGGGCAGATCCATCAGCATAATAGTGGACTTTTCAGGTGAAACTTTCCAAGCCAGAAGAGAATGTTCATCTAGCTTTAACCTTCTAAAAATAAATAATATTCAAACTTGCAAAGATAAGCTTCAAAATTGATGGAGAAATCAAATCTTTTACTTGTAAATATTGAGGATATTAGCCACAGAAGGTCAGCTCTTTAGGAAATACTCAGACCTATTCTCCACACTGATCATCATAATGGACCACCAGCAAAGTAAACACCTACAAACTAAAGGACAAAACCCAGCTTGCCCAATGATGAAAAGGATAAAACTAAGCAATAGACTGTCACAATATAAAATGAATAGAACTCTGTCACACTTATTGGCTGTCTCCATAAATGTAAATGGCTTGAATCCTCCACTGAAGAGGCACAGGCTGACTGGTTGGATAAAAAAAGCACAAGCAGTGTACATGTCATCTCCCTAACTTGAAGGGCAAAACAAGACTCAGGGTGAAGGGTTGGAAAACAGTATTTTAGGTAAATGAAAATCAGAAGAAAGGGAAAGTAATAATCTTATTTCAAATACAGGTGGATTTAAAGCAACTAAAGTTAAGAAAGACAAAGATGGTCACTTTATGTTGCTCAAGGGAATAATACAAGAAGACATTTCAATTCTAAATATTAATGCACCCAACTTATATCCTCCCAGATTTATGAAACAGACCTTAATTAATCTGAGCAATATAATATCCTATAACACTATAATAGCTGGGAACTTCACTATCCCTCTTACAGAGCTGCATAGATCCTCTAAACAGAAACTAATCAAAAGTACAAGAGACTTAAAAGTGACCCTAGAACAAACAGGCTTAGTAGGCATATACAGAACACACCATCCCCAAGCTAAGGAATATACTTTCTTCTCATCAGTCCATAGAACATTCTCCAAAATAGAACACATCCCAGGACACAAATCAAACCTCAACAAAACCAAAGACATTTGAAATTAGACAAGACTGTCCTCTATTGCCACCTTGTATATTCTCAGACCACAATGGAGTAAAGGTGGAACTCAACTTCAACAAAAATTTTCATCCCATTACAAAAGTATAAAAATTAAACAATTTCATGTGAATGAAAGCTGGGTTAAAAAAGAGGCAAAGAAGTAAATTATTAAACTCATTGAACATAATAACAATGAGACTACAAGTTATCAAAACCTGTGGGATACTACAAAAGCAGTCCTACCTAGGAAATCTATCATATTAGATGTCTATATCTGAAGAACAGAAAGAGAGCACATCGACAACCTAATAAATCATCTTAAGAAAATGGAAAAGGAAGAGCAATACAATCTCAAACCTAGTAAAAGAAAAGAAATAACCAAAATTAAATCAGAAATAAGCGAAATTTTGAAACCAAGGAATCATTCTGAAAATTAATGAAACAAAAAGTTTGTTCTTTGAAAAGATAAATAAATTGATAAACCTTTGACCAGATTAACCAGAAACAGAAAAGTAAAATCTCTAGTAACCTCAATCAGAAACTAAAAAGGAGAAATAACAACAGATACCACAGAGCTACAAGAGATTATCTCTGACTATTGCAAGAAACTCTATGCCCAGAAATTTGACAATGTGGAGAAAATACACCAATATCTGGAATCACACCATCTCCCTAGACTTAACCAGGAAGAAATAGATACTTGAACAGAACCATATCAAACACTGATTTTGAAGATTAAGATTGAAGAAACAATAAAAAAGCTTCCAACAAAAAGCCCTGGACCAGATGGCCTATCAAACCTTCAAAGGAGAGCTTGTACCTATACTGCAGAACCTATTTCAAAACACTGAGAGGTTCTGAATTTCAGAATGAATTTCAAAACATTCCAAAAACAAGAAAGGACTCAACTAAAAAAGAGAACTACAGACCAATTTCTCTAATGAATATAGATGCAAAAATAATAAAATCTTAGCCAACAGATTAAAGCTACACGTTAAAATAAAATTATATATCACAATCAAGTAGGCTTCATCTCAGGGATGCAAAGAAAATCCATAAAGGTAATTCAACAATAGAAGAAAAAACAGAGACCATATGATTCTCTCAATAGATTCAGAAAAAGCATTCGACAAAATTCAGCATCCTTATCTAGCAAAAACACTTAAGAATACAGGTATAGGTTTCAAATTTCTTAAACTAATTGAAGCCATCTATGACAAACCCACAGCCAATATCATCCTGAATGGAGTAAAACTGAAATCATTTCCACTTAGAACTGGAACCAGACAAGGATGTCCTCTATTGCCACTAGCAATTGGAAGTTCTAGCCAATGCAATCAGACAAGAGAAGGATACTCACATGAGGGCAGAGGAAGTCAAAGTCTTGCTCTTTACTGTTGATAAGATTCTATATTTAGAACACCTCACAGACTCAACTACAATACTCCTGGAAGTCATGAAAATATACAGTTACATCTCAGGGTATAAAATCAATGTGCAGATAAGTAGCCTTTGTATATGCTAGTCACAGCCAAGTTGAGAAGCTAATCACAGACAGAATTTCCTTAACAGTACCTTCAAAGAAAATGTAATACTTAGGTATATACCTAACAAAAGATGTGAAGGAACACTAAAAAGAGAATTATGAAATCCTAAGGAAAGAAATAGCAGAAGATATGAACAAATGGAAGATAATACTATGCTCTTGGCTGGAAAGAATCAAATTATTAAAATGTCTATGTTACCCAAACTAATTTATAGATTCAATACTCATTAAAATACCAATATTGTACTTTAAAGAACTAGAAAAAAATACTTCTTTGTTTTGTATGGAACCAGAAAACAACAACAACAACAACAACAACAACACATAGCCAAGGAAATTTTTAGGAATAAAACAAAGTTAGAGGCATCACTCTACCAGACTTTAGCTTATATTACAAATCCTCAGTGATGAAAACAGGATGGTATTGGCACAAAAGTAGAGACATAGACATACGGAAGAGAATAGAAAACCAAGAGATGAATCTAGTCTCTTAAAGCCATGTAGTCTTTGATAAACCAAACAAAGCATACACTCGAAAGATTCCCTATTCAATTAGTCGTACTAGGAGAACTGGATAACTACATGTAATAGGCTGAAACTGGACCCACACCTTTTATCACTTACAAAAATTGACTAAAGAGGAAAAAATATTTAAATTTAAGACATAAAGAATAAAAATCCTGGACGAAATGTGTGAAAAACTCTTGAGGATGTTGGCCTGGGGAAAGATTTTATTTTATTTTATTTATTTTTTAATTTAATTTAATTTTTTTTTTTTTTTTTTTTTTGAGACAGAGTCTCACACAGTCACCCTGGGTAAAATGCTACGGTGTCATGATAACTCACAGCAACCTCCAACTCTTGGGCTCAAGTGATCCTCTTGCCTCAGTTTTTCTATTTTTAGTAGAGAGAGGGTGTCACTCTTACTCAGGCTGGACCCAAACTCCTGATCTCAAGCAATCCATCCACCTCGGCCTCCCTGTGTGCTAAGATTATAGGGCTGAGCCACTGTGCCCTGTTGGGTGTGGGACACAACCACAAGAGGGAGTCCACCTAATAAAAGCAAATATTGTAACCAATTTGTTTGTACCCTCACATTAACCTGAAATAAAAAAAGAAATCTATGCCATTTCAACTACAACCTACTTCTTTCTTTCAGTACGTAGATGCTCAAATCTGGAGGAGTATGCCATAGAGAAGAGAGCTCTTCAGCTCCCAGTCATGGGATTTGATTTCTTATTGTAATAGGCAAGCACCTGACATTTCTCTCCTCCTTCCCAGCTCTAAATTCCAAAGGCTAAATTTCTGGCAAGTACTACCAAGAAAGTGAGGGATCATGTTCTACCCCCAGCCTGCACTCATAGGATAAATAGATGCTCAAACCTACGGATGGCAGGTGAATATATTGGGGTCTGGATCACCTTTCATGAACTCACTCACTGGGCAGAAGTTCCACTCTAGGTGAAGCAAGTAAGAAAACCAAAGGCTATTGTCTCCACTGAGCACTTTTCTTCTTATCAGAACTATTTGTCTAAAAGAAGCTGATCCATTGTCCTTAACCCTAGTTCTGGGGCAACAGCTTAGATTTTGCCCAGAAAGAGAGACAGTCCATAAGAACACAGAACTTAAAATATATTCCCAAAAGAACTTACTATATTTGAAATACAGTATGAGGAAGATCAAGCCAGTGGGCTCTCAAAAAGGAAAAAACAAAACAAAATAAAACAAAGAAAGAGGATACTTTGGACATAGGCAATAGGAGGAATCTGCTATCTCCATTAGAGATACAAGATACACTGTAGACAAGCAATTTGCCAGAAATAACAGTGGGAAAAGGCAACTAATTAAAGCTCTCCTGGAGTTTGGATAAACCCCAAAGACTTGTCTTAAATATTACCCTTGCAAAAAGACTCATATTTAATAGCAATTTATGCCTTCAGGATATTGTTTAACCAATACAGCAATCAGCAGACAAATTCATGAAACCTAAAAGCTGCTGAAAAAGCAGAGAGGTCAGAAAAAAGCGACCTTAAGAGTAATCTTTGGTTGATTGCACACTTAGAGCTGCATTCTCTGGAAGTGCCATCAGGTCCAACCAAGTCAATACAGAAACAAACAAGCAACCACTGCCATTGACTAGCAGCTCTGGATGAGGGAGAATGAGGAGCATCCAGAATTATGGTAATGCGTGGCTAAAGTGTTCACTTTTCAATAAAAAATTAGTACACATTTAAAGAAAAGGAAAGTAGCCCAAACATGGGAAAAAAATAAAAATCAGAAAACAATAACTGTCAATGAGAGGGGCCAAGTTTAGGATTTAACAGGAAATTATTTCAAAGTACATATTATAAATACTTACATTTTCAAAGACCTAAGGAAATAAAGCTTAAAAAATGTAACAAAAAAAGAGACAGTGGGTTGATGATAATTAGAGAATATTAATAAGAAATAAAATTTATTTTGGCTTGGTGCCCATAGCTCAGTGATTAGGGCACTGGCCACATTCACTGGGGCTGGCAGGTTCGAACACAGCCCAGGTCTGTTAAACAACAAAGACAACAACAACAACGAAAATAGCTGGGCATTGTGGAGGGCGCCTGTAGACCCAGCTACTTGGGAGGCTGAAGCAAGAGAATCCCATAAGCCCAAGAGTTTGAGGTTGCTGTGGGCTGTGATGCCACAGCACTCAACTGAGAGCAACATAGTGAGGCTCTGTCTCAAAAAAAAAAAAAAGTAAAGAAATAAAACTTATTTTAAAAGGAAGAAAGTGCAGTTCACAATTACCAAGACGTGGAATCAACCCAAGTGCCCATGTACCCGTGAGTGGATTAACAAACTGTGGTATATGTATACCATGGGGTACTATCCAGCCATAAGAAATAATGGAGACTTTACATCATGTGTTTACCTGGATGGAGGTGAAACACATTCTTCTTAGTAAAGTATCGCAAAAATGGAAATAAATATTCAATGTACTCAATACATGTATTAAACCGATGTCTAACCAACTACAAACCCATATGAAAGAAAAACACAAGTATAGTCTAGTGAGGGTGAAGGGTGGGAGAAGAGGGCCCAGGTGGGGTGGGGGCAGGGGCGGGGCGGATATTGGTCGGATCTCACCTAATGTACACAATGTGAGGGTGTTCAGCACGCCCCCTGGTGGGTGGGATCTCACCTAATGTGCACAATGTGAGGGTGTTCAGCACGCCCCCTGGTGGGTGGGATCTCACCTAATGTGCACAATGAGAGAGTGCTCAGCACTCCCCCTGGTGGGTGGGATCTCACCTAATGTGCACAATGTGAGGGTGTTCAGCACAACCCCTGGGCCAAGGGCTCTAAGAAATAAAAACAATGTAACTTAAACATTTGTGCCCTCATATCAATCTGAAATAAGGATGATTAATTAATTTTTTAAAAAGGAAGCAAATGGAAATTCTAATGTTTAAAGAGAAACTCACTGAAATGAAAAACTCACTAAAGTGGCTCAGCAGGAGATAATGAGCTGGTAAAAAAAAATAATCAGCCCACTTGAAGACAGATTGATAGAAATTATGCCATGTGAAGAACAGAAAGAAAAATAAAATGAAGAAAAGTAAACAGAGCCTCAGAGACATGTGGGTCACCATTAAATGCTGAGACTATCAGAAAGAATGACTCGAAATATACTCAAGGAAATACTGCTTATTTTAAAAAGTCTTAATCTACCTGTCCAATAAGCTCAGTGAATTCTAAATAGGATAAATGCAAAGATATGCATAACTAAATACATTAGGTAAAACGACGGAGCATTAAACCACCTCTGGGACCCTTCTAAGCACAGAGAGCTATGTGACTCAGGCCACATGTCCATGAAACTGGCCTGTTGCTTTGAACATTTGAAATGAGTACATTTGCAAATACTATGCAGTACATAATATTATTCCTCTTCCACAGCTGAAAAATGCCTGAGGCTTTGAAAGATGTAACTGGATGCCCAAGTTCACACACCCTGTAAAAGTTTCTAGATGTTTTGATTGTACTGTGTGGTTTGTTTTAAAGGCTGATGGAGCACAGCAGAGGTACTATACTTGCTGTCTCGAAAATGTGTGTTAAATGTTTCTATGTTGCTCATTTCTGCTTGCTCCCTTCTTGTTATAGTATGATATGCTTCTCTCTGCAAGGACCCTGATGAAATCTTCCAGGTTAGAGTGTGGTTGTCTATCCATCCAATGGGTAGGATGCTACACTCCAGCCCGGATAAGCAGCGCAGGCTCCGATATTCAGCATCAGAGTCACGACTCCATTAATGCAAAAACCCAGACTAGAAGTGCTGAAGGCACAGATCCAGTGACCTTCTTGGATGGTCCTCTAAGTGCTCATTAATACTGAAGCCCATTGTAATTACTCTCACAAAATCCCATGGTACTTGCAAACCTTACCTTTTGCCAGTTTTTCTTATCGGGTTTGCAATAGTGAGGTGGCCTTTTGTCCACAGGCGTGCACATCATGAATCACTAGTACATGGACTCTGCCGGGGTGAGGGGCGCTGCAGTCCATATTATTGTTCAAATTTTTTTTGGGGGGGGACCGGGGTTTGGGGGGAGGTAAGTGAGAAGAGAGCAAGCTGTAAATAGCAGGTGACTTCCCTCTGAACAAATTAGGCCCTGAGAATTGTATAAGTGAGCAAATCTAATTTTAGTGAACAAAAGAGGCTGGGAGATGCTGAGTGTAATTTTTATGTAAAAATAGGAAGTCTCCAAAGACATCTCTCTTTAAACAGATGAATGCAAATTACCAAAGTCATCCAAATAGAGAAGGTTGATTTATGCATTTTCCATTGTACCCTTCAACAAAAAAAGCTTTTTCTGTTTCCAAATAATATGCATTTGGGGTAAAGTTTCACTTTATGCACCAAGAATGGCTGAGAGGGGAGGGATCCAAAGCAGTCATGTAAAGAAATTGTTTCTCTCTCTCTCTCTTTTTTTTTTTCTCAACACAGCTTCTGCCAAATAGTCTGTCCAACTGTCTACTGTATCCACTTTTAGCTACTTGAATTTTAATTAGAAAATAAAACTTTTAATGTTATGTAGCAGAATATATGATTAGTTCTGCACTGGCACCCTATGTCTTCAACAGAGGGCAGACGTGATAAAAAAAAGAAATCAAATTCTGCTTGAACATAGACAGTAGATCAATTCCCAAATCAGCAAAAGCCACTTTAGAGGCAGATCTTGTTCAATCGCCCTCTCCACATCATCAGTGTTTATAGTTTAGTTATAGGTTTCAGCGCTCAAATCCCTTAAAATTGTTAGTGCATTGCTTAGCTACAAACATATTTAAATGATTGTCCTGTTTAAGACAATGCACTGCTTACATGCTTTTCACTGCATTTACTCAGAGGGTTTCTTTTTCTCATGTCCCCTTTCTACATGGGTCACGAATGGCTCTAACACACAAATTTTTTTAAGCGACAGGGTCCTTCTATATTTCCCAGATTGGATTCCAACTCCTGGGCTCAAGCAACCCGTCCACCTCATCCTCACAAGTAACTTGGATTATAGGTATGAGCCACCATTCCCAGCATAAGACTTTTATATCATAGCAAAAGTGAAGTAATTTTCATCTCTCTCTTTAGCTATTCCTCTGTATGTGTATGTATGTATTTATTTATATACCTCTGTGTTCAGATACTAATTCAAGAGGCATTTACTGAGTGCCAACTACATACTAATCACTAATCTAAGGACTGAAGATATTTTAGATCCAACCTCTCTCCTGGAGCACTTTATATTTGCTCTCAGAGAAAGAATATTTTTCCGTGATTAATTGGCAACTTTTGTTGTTACTCTTTGCATGCTAGTATTGTGCTTGTACCTTAATATGTGACACTTTCACCAGATGCAACTATTTGGGGAGCGTGCTCATGGTATAGGTTTCACTTTTTCCGTACCTTTCTAAATCTTTCCTTTATATCTATTTTGCATTTGTCTCTTTTTAAAAAGGCTCCCAAATTCTCTCTTTCCTGAGTTATGATTTTCCCCAATCTTAAAATAAAACCGCTTTAATATTTAATTGTATAACTTACGAGAAATTCAGTCTCCACTTTCTCCCCAAAGATTTTTAGGAATAACTAGACCTTACAATCCAAGGTTACCTCTTGATACAATTTCATTTTGTCTCTAAATTCTCAGTGTATGTTTTTTCGTTGAAGTCTATGGCTTCTGGACTTTTTTCTCTTTCACTTTGCTCATGAAATTTATTATTTCTTCTCCTTCATTTAAAAAAAGTTCTTTCAAGGTTTTAACAGAAGTTCAAGTATAATGATTAAGAATGACTATAGCACAAGGACAATCCAGGAACCAATTAAACATCCCTTATATTACGTATAGATTTTGTTTACGCTATGTCATTCCTACTATGAGGTGCAATTATAGGAGTCCTTTCTTGGCCTTGAGTATAATTGGTCGACCTGTTGTTTCTCTCTTCAGAAGCCTCTTCTGAACTTTAGGTCTTTATATTCAGCCTATATAACATTTTAAATGTATCTCAACTTCAAATTTCCAGACTACATTCATCACCTTTCTTTCCAATATAAGACCTCTGTCAGTATTTCTCATCTGAGTGAGTAATGGTGATGATTTTGCCACTTGGTTATTTCTTAAGAATAACATGCTTAGCTCACTTGGAACAATGTTATATTCAAAGAATCTCCAAATAAAAACAAAATTCTAATATTTTAATTTTTAAGTTATTTTGAATGTATTAGGTGTTACAAGTACCTTGCTAACCAAAATAGATATTTGACCACCCATTCATACTCCAGTTTTTGGAAACTTCTGGAAGAGCCTTGTTTCTCCCACAAATAGATTTTCTTTCAACCAAGGTGTCTTATTTTTATTCTCTTATCCAATATTCCCCCTTGTTAGTCATTTTATTATAAGGCCAGATCTTGGCGACTTTGTTTTCTTACCTCAGACAATGAGTGTGTAAAGTAGGAAGATTAGGACGCAGAAAGGGAGCGAGGGTTAAAGTTGCACATTCATGGCAAGAATCATCTCTTTGGACCCCCGGATATGAATGCATTTTGACTCTTCAGATGTCTGTGTATTATCCCATTGTACACACAGGGTCTCTGCAGTTAGGATTGTCTCTGAAACTTCAGGGACTTCAGTCAATGAACCAGCAAATGTTCATTAAGTTTCTGAGAGTAGGCCATTCACATTATTAATTTGCTATAATATACATTTTAGTTCATAGCTCTCATATGTATTTTTTTTTGCTACTTTTTGGCCAGTGTCAGGTTTGAACCTGCCACCCTTGGTATATTGGGCTGGCACACTACTTACTGAGTCATAGGTGCCGCCCTCTCATATGTATTTTTGAGTCTGAGAGGAGCGCTTCACTTATGTTTTGTTTCATAAAAAGACAAAAACTTTGGCTTTATGAATATTTTACACTTGATCTTAGCCAAAAGGCCTAGAAGCGATTTTTGTATATGTTTTAAATTGAAGTCGTTAGAAAGCAATTCTCAATATATTTATCTCTCCAACATCTGCCTTTTTCTTGAAAATTTTATGATAAGACCATTCTATTAATTTTCGAGGATTTTAGATACTTAACATTGTTTTTAGATTGAATGAATATAAATTTTGCATAATTAAACGTTTAAATACTTTATAATTACTTTTATATTCTAAAATAAGATTAGGTTTCCATTCTTGAATCACTCAGGAAGATATTGAATACAGATACTTAAAGTATTATCTAAAGTACCATTTTTAGTGCAAATGGCTGACTGAAACAGATATTGACTCATATAGATACATGCATTATACATTTATGTATAATAAATTTTATAGCTCTTGTAAATTGAATTATATTGTTAATTATGTTATTCTTTTCTTAAAATGCCACAAAGAAGAAACTGGGGTTCAAATGAAGAAAAACTGTATTTTTTTAATCTTCTCTAATGTAACTTAATATTGCAAAAATCTGTGAACAGTAGAAACATTTTTATACTTTATGTGTTTTATTAAAGAGGCACCAGAGGGGCATATTAAACATAAGTTTTAGACATAGGTATATATTTTCTTAAAATGTTCAAATAAAATGTCTAATGTATGTACTTAAATATTAATTATTTTATCTTAAAATGTCATAGATGTTTCCTATTATTCTAATAATCAACTATGTGTTATTATGTGATTAGTATTTTCTTCTTCTTCTCAAATATATAAAAATGTTCTGTTACTAATTTTATCTTCATACTCCAGGACTTATTGGTAGGTACTCTTTTTAAAAATAATTTTTTTTTTTAAATAGAAGTAAAGATGTAAACTTTTCAGTTCCTGTGTTTCCAAACATCTCAGAGATCCTCCACATTCAGATAGAAAAGCTTCACTAATTAATTCTGCGTGCACTGGAACTGCACACAAAAGCTTCAAATCCCAGTTCTTCCATAGATTTTCCTGAAGACCTCTGTGGTCAGAGTTTTCCATTTTAAAAATACAATTAAATGATAATTGGAATAAATTATCCTTCCACCCAAGGCCTTTAAAAAATAAAACAGGGACAATCAGTTACATAGATTGTTGATATGTTATTCCTACATCCTTTTGCAAAGAAAAAGTCAAGTCAGATACAAGGACCAACACACCTTCAGGATTCTAGGATGGGACTCCCAGAATTGGGCTCAGTGTCTGGAAATCATTTCCGTGACTTTGATAATGAGCTGGAGTTTTGGTCAACAGTTTGGCAAGGCTATACATGTCAAATGTTGTACACAGCGAGTCCCACCAATGTCAGCACTTCTAAACATTATTAATACAGTGAATATTTTAATACTAATGACTGTACTTCCAAATTTAAATTGGTTTTATCATCTTAATCATTGTATTCATCATTGATTCAACAAATATTTATAAAGCACCTACTGTAAGGTTGACAGCTGTGGTAAACTTTCCGAACAAGGCCTCTTCCCTCACATACCTAACATTGCAATGAGCAGACACCAAATAATAAATGACTAAACACAATAATTACAAAATTTAAGAAACACAACATTTATGTGTAACGTAGCTGGCAGAGCTAATTAATGCTAAGTCGTAGTTTTCACAGAGACATGCATATTAAGTAGTGGGTTGAGCTATATCCTTTGCCAAAAAAAATAAGGTACAAAGTTTCCTGGAAATGAAAGAATCAATTCATTGCAGAAAAAACCCATGACTTTAGGAGTGGATTTAAACTATTACAGAGTACAAACCAGTACAAACAGAAATGATATTCTTCCTTAAAAATCAAAATAAACTTCATTGAGAGAGTTTCAGCTATATAAATAATTCCTTACGTGGCTGGGTTCCTAACTAGCAAATTTGTATATTATCATCTGAACAATAAAAAGACCAAAAAGGAGGGATTCTATTCATATTTAGTTGCCAAAAAAATATTTCAGTCAATTTGTTATTCTTAATGAAGATTGAGAAAAGATAAGGAAGAAAATGATATATTTGAAATCTGCAAAGATAAAAGCCAGTTTGGAGAAGAGTTATGAATACCTATAAGGATCATATTATGAATCTCTATACTTTTTAAATATCCAATGTAATCATTTTCTTAATATGTTATTCTCTTCACTTCTATTTTCATTCTCCACCTTAAGATGATTGCATCTACTTATAGTCAATAAAATGAATTGGTGAGTTGTTTGCTTTTATATTACTGCCCTTGTGATCTTTCCTTCTGAACAGGCATTAAGCAAATTGCTCTTTCACAGAAACCATAAATTTATTTCCTATTCCTATTTATATTGATCATGAAATAATTAAATTATAGAATCAAATGGACCAAATTTAATTTATAAAAAAGGTCTCAAATGTATTTAAAATAGAAGCTATGATTAGTATATGTGAAAAAATCAATGATGTATTTATGTAAAGTTGACTCAAATGAGTTGTCCCATGTTACAGCATTGATTGTGTGAGTCTTGGATCTAATCTGGGCTTGTTCTTGTTATAACATCAGGACAGTGACAAATGCTACTAGAGTCTACTGAAAATTAGGAATCTTATTTTAAAGATACTCAAAGTCATTGAGCATTTGGGAATTATTTGAGTACTATGAGAATTTAGAATGTAATTAGCATGTGTAATCAATCATTGCTTAAAATATATGCTATATGTCAGGCATTCTGACAAAAAATCTCAATCAATTCATCAATTTCCTGATAAAATATTTTCAAAACATTTTCAGGTAAGAGGTCTACTCCTGGTCCTCATTCACATCTTTTGTAAAATATTTTGTTTCTATCTAAACCTCGTAATTTTTTTTTTTTTTTTTTGAGACAGAAACTCAAGCTGTCATCCTGGATAGAGTGCTGTGGCATCACAGCTCACAGCAACCTCCAATTCCTGGGCTCAAGTGAATCTCCTGCCTCCACTTCCCAAGTAGCTGGGACTACAGGTGCCCGCCACAACGCCCGGCCATTTTTTTGGTTGCAGCCATCATTGTTGTCTGGCGGGCCAGGGCTGGATTCGAACCCGCTAGTTCAGGTGTACATGGCTGGCGCCCTAGCCCGTTGAGCCACAGGCGCCGAGCCAATCTTTGTTTGTTTGTTTTGATCCACAATGAACTGCTCATTTCTAGGATCAATTCTGATAAATTGATATACAATAAAATATTTATCATAATAGAAGCATAATACATATGATTAATTCTTAGAATATCTCTCAATAAAATCAAATAATCAAATATTCTAAAACTACAGTTAATGAAAAGGTATTGTTTTAAAGTGGGATGACTCAAACCAGTTTTGAGGACCTAATGATTTAGGAAAAGAATGGACAACTGAATAGCCCTACTGCAAGCCTTGTCTTTTTAAAATTTATTTTTGTTTTTTTTCTGTCAATATGCCCAGGAAGTTGAGATCCCAAGTGAATTATGCCATAGAATACAGTAAAAAGCATGTAAACCTGCAAAAATGTAAGTGTAGGTATTACAAATTAACTTCCTTAACTACGTAAGATTTTAGATAGTTTTTTGGAAATATGTAATTTTGTGTAAACTTTCCTATGACTAGGCTTGCTAGTATTAGTTAATTAATTTTTGCTCAAAGTAACTAAATTAGTTTTCCTGATGCATGAAATTATTTAATATTATATTTTCTTAAAATAGCATTTGAGGGTCTTTTTTAACCAAGTTGATGTTGAGGAGTCCTTCCTTTCTTTTAATTTTGAGTAATAGATGTTCACTGTTTTTTAAGCTCCTTCTAAACCTATAACATCAAGAGGGTCACTTTTAAATTTATTCATCCATCCATAAACTTAGCAAACATTAGTTGAGCTTCCACTTTTTAGACAACATTGTTCTAAGTATCAGCAATAATAATAGGAAAACAATTACAGCCCATCTATCTTAGAAACTTTTACAAAAATTAAGAAATTGTATTAGTTATGTATGGCTGCTTAACAACGCACTTCAAAACTGTAATGACTTAATTGGGACCCACTTACATGGCTGGAACACTGGGATGATGTTGGTTAGAAGTCTCAATTCTCCCCACCTAGAACTCTGTACTGGGATGCTGGAAATTTCTTACAGGTTTGCAGTTAATTCCTCTGGAGAAGGTAAGTCAAAAAAGCAAGATAGAAGTTACTCTGGCTTTTATGATCAAAATATGTGAGTGGGCTATATGGGAAATTGTGTACGGACCATTGGGAGCCATTTTGTGTAATTTTTGTTTTGTTTTGTTTTGTTTTGTTTTGTTTTGTTTTGAGACAGAGCCTCAAGCTGTCACCCTGGGTAGAGTGCTGTAGCATCACAGCTCACAGCAACCTCCAATTCCTGGGCTCAAGCGAGTCTCTTGCCTCCGCCTCCTGAGTAGCTGGGACTACAGGTGCACACCACAACGCCTGGCCATTTTTTGGTTGCAGCCGTCATTGTTGTTTGGCCGGCCCGGGCTGGATTCGAACCCACCAGCTCAGGTGTACATGGCTGGTGCCTTAGCCCGTTGAGCCACAGGCACTGAGCCATTTTGTGTAATTTTTGATATCTATGATACGATAAATGAAAAATAAATAATTACAAAACAGT
>CAUYRH010154480.1:0-15774 GCA_963574655.1 Perodicticus potto
TTGAATTCTCTCCCTCTACCAGGAGCTTTAGTGTTTTCTGTATTCTTTTCTGTAAATAAATTCTGTCTTACCACTGGGGGGTGGGGGTGGGGGAAATAATGTAATGAAGAATAATAAAATACATGTATTTAAAAAAAAAGAGGTTTGGTAAGTCAGTGTGCTATCATCTGTGAATTACCCAGGCCGTTTTTACTGACATATGTGTACTACATCTCAGCTGATACCTTAACTTGTGGTAATGAGTTTCATAAATGTAAAATGTAATGATTAAAGTAGAAATTCATTTAAAATGTCATGCATTTATTTATTCATTTCAAGATCTAACAAGCGTCTCTACTAAACTCCAATTTGGGGTTATAAACTTCTACTACTGATATCAAATATTCACCATAACCTCAGCTTACCATCTTCCTAGAGTTCTACCCTTTTAATCTCTCTACCCTCTTCACCAGCCTGATCATTTTATTTTTCCTAGTCTAAAATTTCTCTTGTTTCACTGTGTATTGGTAAAGAAGTAGAAACCCTAATCATACATGGAGGATTCCTAGCCAGAACAATGTATGGTTTTGTACATATGACCAAGGATAGACAAAATTTTTTTATGTTCACGCTTCCTCCAGTCCAACACTTTGTTCACACTTTTGGCCACAGTAGCACATGAGGCCTAGGAGGTGGATAGATGACCCTAAGGAACACTGAGGGATGTAATGCACTTCTCCTTTGATTTCAATCAAGATTGGAGCCATTATTTTGAAATCAAAACATAATTACATCACCTGTAAGTTCAACAACTGGCAAAAAGCCTCTCTTGTACAACATGTTTAATGCTCATATCTGCTAATTAAGGAGAATTCCAGGTGAGGAATTCTAAGTGAAAGAGGAATGGAGAATGCTGAAAGCATGAAGAAGCCAGTGATGGGTTTCCGCTAAACTTAAGCTGTATCAGCAGAAACTCAAACAGACATTACAACCCAGAGAGATGGGGAAGAGGAACTATTAAAGGTCAAACTTGACAAAAAAATCTATAAGGAAACAAAGTTTCAAAGGCAGACATCATTAATAAATGCAAAGTGGTAAGTGTATGAAGGAAAGATTCAATAAAAACCACCTAAACTCCTTTTCCTTCTTCTCTCACCTCCTACAGAAAATGAAACTCCATAGAGTGATCTTTAAGGCCAGATCTTTGTATTAAGTATTTCTAGTGCTTGGGCTAAGGTGAAATCATAGCACGAATTTTGGGAAAAAACAAAAACAAAGAACTCTTCCTTCTGCAATAATGAGGCAAGCACAAATGTGATTAACTCTTCAAATAAGTTGGGGAAGAGAAGAAGCTAAGCACAAGGAAACTTGGGGGAGTAATACAAATATTCTATATCTTGTTTGTGGAGGTGGTTACGTGGCAATATTTTTGTCAAAACTTGAACTACACACTTAAAATCAGTGAAGTTTGGCTGGTCCAAGTGCAGTGGTGTTTACGACTAATTGATCACACCCAATTACAGATTTCCTTTGTTCCTTCTCAATCCTACTGCTTCATTTGAGTAGCCTTTTGTCAAAAAAGTGAATTTTCATATGTTAAATTATATCTCAATAAAGTTGATGAGCAATTAGGTCATGGTGCTAGAGAGAAAAGAAGAAGAAACTCCCAAGGCAGACAAGAGAAAAGAGTCTGAGAAAACCATGGTGATAGGGAGAACATGACCATGCTGTGGGTTGGGAGAAGTGTTGCTTCATTCACGGTATTTTGCCTAAGGCCAGATTTTACTCCATAAATCAGCCAGAAGTTTATACTTCCTATAATGTTCTGTACTTCACTAGGAACTACCAAGTATAGACAAAAAAATCCAAGTCTATCCTCCGGTGGACCAAGTGCCTCTAGAGTCTCCCAGAGGATATAGAAGTCTGCATAAAATGAAAAACAAAGAAGCTAAATTATCTTCTTAGGCAAGAAGTAAAGAGAAATCATGCCTCTCCTCCCACAATCTCCCATACAAAAGTTAGCATTCCCATCACCCGTCCCCAAAGTTGCCGTAAAATCCCTAAAAGCCCATTCATAGACTTTCCCCCAGTTTCCCTTACTAAAGCTAAAAGTACCACAGTAGCAATTCTCATTAGAATTAGAACCTCTTTTAACCACTGGGTAATACACAGAACTTTCACACTTCAAGAGATAGTAACAAATTTCAAGAGGAAATCATAGGCTTCCTGCTTGCTCAAGCAGTTTAAAAAAGTATTTCTCAGTAGCTTTCAAGTCCCAGAGTCAGTAAAAATTCATGATGGAATAGGAATTAACTTTCTGTTTCCAAGCCTGGAGCTACTGGCATTAGATATTCTCTCTCTTTTCCACTCTACCTATCTCAGAGAACTGTCTCTCAGATTTGCCCTCTCTTTCCCATGACTTCTGCCCCTATCTCCCAGACCCTCATCACTTCACATTTGGTGCCTGGAAGTTCCCTTGGTCTCCCATTTTATTACTCATCCCGTTCAACATGAAAAATATGTTTACTTGTTTAACCACTTCTTTATATCCTGATTCATTCCTACAAGTGGACTAATCATCTTAAACCACTATTTTCAATCTGTCCCTCTCCTGTTTATGCACTCATTCATTCATTCAACAAATACTCAACGAATATTCCAGGTGAGACACTGAGCTACACTCTACAGGAAGTCAACAAAACAGCATCTCAAAGGGCTTATGGTATTGTGGGTATGGTAAGCATACACACAAATACAGTAATTATAGTAAGAGAGAAATTTGTACAGGTCAATAAGAAAGAGAAGAAAGTGGCTCAGCGCCTGTGGCTCAGTGGGCTAAGGCGCCAGCCATGTACAACTGAGCTGGCGGGTTCAAATCCAGCCTGGGCCCGCCAAACAACAATGACGGCTCCAACCAAAAACTGGCTGGGCGTTGTGGCGGGCGCCTGCAGTCCCAGCTACTTGGGAGGCAGAGGCAAGAGACTCGCTTGAGCCCAGGAATTGGAGGTTGCTGTGAGCTGTGATGCCATAACACTCTATCCAGGGTGACAGCTTGAGGCTCTGTTTCAAAAAAAAAAAAAGAAAGAAAGAAAGAGAAGAAAGTGCTAGTGGGGGTTCAGAATCTGAACTGTCAGCTGGATGTCAAGCAAAGTCAGAAATGATATAGAAGAAACAGAATATGAGAGACAAGAGAAAGGATGCTAAGGTCTCCAACCTGAGGATTAGAATAGCAGTGCCATTAACAAGCCCAGGGACATCAGGAGGAAATATGAATGGATGGGACATGACAGAAAACTTGGGGATAGCTAATGTGCTTGCCAAACTCTACATCAGGGTACATGATCAGAGATGAGATTTCTGTCCTGCTTTAAGATGTTGGAAGCAGTTTAAGAAATGTCGCTTCAACACCAAAATATTAGAATTGCCAGAACTGATGGTTTTGAAGGAACAATAGCATAGAGTATAAATGTAGAACTACCCCAGAAAAAAACTAGGACGTGTAGCTCCTATAGGAATAAGGGAATGTGATGGGAAAGGAAAGTTAAAAATAAACAATCCATTGGCCTAAACAGCTTTTTCATCTAGGAGAGTTTACCCGTGGCTTTGCAAATGTGGGGTTTTAGGATGTTTTTGCATTGTTTCAATACTCAGCATCTTAGCACACGAGGACCCCTTTTTTTGTTTATTTTGTATTTTTGGCCTATTACACAAGCAAAGAGAGGGGTCTCCTAATCAAATAGATTCAGGTAATAATGACCATTCCATAGCATTTATGGTGCTGTATGTCTGGGAACTTCACGTGAAGAGGGCTGGCATGCCATTCATTACTTTGCTGCTGGTGATCCTTACAGGTCTAATAGATAAATCACACTCCACCAATGCTGAATTGTTTCTAGTTGCTACTTTGGGTGCTATCAGGATATCCTCTGTACCACTGGCAAGTCAAGACTAGCAAACATTTTCAAAATAAAAAGCAAGGAGATACCATAGATGCCTTCAATTCTTTTGGGAGCAAGGCGGACAGACCTAATAACAAATCAACATAAAACTCTGTGAATATACTAAAAATCATTGAATAATATACTTTCTTTTTAAGAGACAGGTCTCATTCTGTTGCCCAGGCCAGGCTGGAGTGCAGTGGCACAATCACAGCTCACTGCAGCCTCAAAGGATCTTCAAGAGATCCTTCTACCTCAGCCTTCCAAGTAGCTGGAACCACATCTGGCTAGTTTGTTTGTTTCCTTTTTTTAGAGATGGAGTCTCACTATGCTGCCCAGGCTGGTCTCAAACTTCTATCCTCAAGCAATCCTCCTGCCTCAACTTCCCAAGCAGCTGGGAAACAGTACACTTTATTGATAAATCACACCCTATATGAATATCTTAATGAAACTGTTATTTTAAAGAATCAATAAACATGTTTTAACCAAAATGTCAGTTTCTAGAAATGTTATATCCCAGGAACCTAGCAGTGGACCTTAAAATTTTTATACTGGAAAATTTTACAAAACAGAAATCTTGCTAAACTGGTGTTATAAAACCATTATCATTCTAGCTAAAAAGGAGAAATTGAACAGTCTCTCGTCCTTCACTGTAATAAGAGCTGATCTGTATCCCACATCAAAATCTTCCTTAAGATCTGAATGACATTTTTTAAAAGGGCACTTTTCAGATTTAACTATCATGTTGAATACCATAATTAATGTATGTCACTAATACTTCTTTCTTTGTAATTTACCCTGGAACTCCCTTCCCTGTTAATCCTCTGCAAGGGAAAAATCCTTGTGTTTATCCTTGTGTTTATCCACACTGATACTACTTTTAACGATTTCCCTCTTCTAATATTCATTACCCCAGCTTTAATCTCTGGAATGATTCTAACCTTCACCATATCCCACCTCATTCCCTAATCTCTCCTAATAAATTACCATACCACCTGTCTGCTTGCCATTGCAGTAACAGTAGGTTATTTATAACTTTCAAGGTTAAAAGTGGGTCAAGAATATAAGAAGCAGACTGTAAGCCTCTTGAGGGACAAGACTATGTCTTGTTCATTACTAGAACCTCTCAACATTGAGCAGAGTACCTGGTACACTGGACATCTAATAAATGTTTTTGCCTGACATTAAGCTAAGACCCATCACAAAAAGAATTAGCCAACAACCAAGTGACCAGACTACTCTTAGGAGAAAACAGAGTAAGTCCCAATTTGAATCTTAATATCTAAACCTGTTTGTCTTTACAATGACTAAATGGCAAATTTTAAAATAGATTGTGATGAAGCTATGACTGAAGGACAAAAACCTTACAAGTTAAAAATCACAATATTGGCTCGGCGCCTGTGGCTCAATGGGCTAAGGCACCAGCCACGTACACCTGACCTGGTGGGTTCGAATCCAGCCTGGGCCTGCCAAACAACAATGACGGCTGCAACCAAAAAATGGCCGGGCGTTGTGGCGGGCGCCTGTGGTCCCAGCTTCTTGGGAGGCGGAGGCAAGAGACTCGCTTGAGCCCAGGAATTGGAGGTTGCTGTGAGCTATGATGCCACAGCACTCTATCCAGGGTGACAGCTTGAGGCTCTGTCTCAAAAAGAAAAAAAAATCACAGTATCTTTTTCGGCTTGGCACCTGTAACACAGTGGTTATGGTACCAGCCACATACACCGAGGCTAGTAGGTTCGAACCCAGCCCAGGCCAACTAAACAATGACAACTGCAACAACAACAACAACAAAAAATAGTCAGGCATTGTGGGAGGCGCCTGTAGTCCCAAGTACTTGGGAGGCTGAGGCAAGAGAATCACTTAAGCCCAAGAATTGGAGGGTGCTGTGAGCTATGACGCCATAGCACTCAACCAAAGGGCAACATAGTGAGATTCTGATTTTAAAAAAATAAAAATATGCATTAATGTACACAGCTATGATTTAATAAAAAAAAATTTTAAAAATAAAAAATAAATAAAAATCACTTTATCTATTCAATTTTTTTTCTCTCAAATTATCCAACAATTTATTACCCACAGAGGGGGCTGGGGAGAAATAGTGGCTACACGAAGTAAAGAATGTTTATAGAATGATATTTCTTCAAGTGAAAATGACTATTTCCTTGTATCTACCTCATGGGTTTATTATGAAGATTAAATGCATTAGTCTTTCAAATCACTTAGAACAGTACCTGGCACAAAGTAAACACTACAGAAGTATTTGTTAATAAAGTAACTTTTCATCAGTTTTCATTCATTCCTTAGAGATCTTCGAAAGCTTAAAGAAATTACTAAGTCTACAGAGAAGTTCCAATTGCACAGTTCTTAAATTAAGCCTTGAAAGAAAAAGGTCCCAGAGAATGTTTCATGCAAGCCCCTCATTTCCTGGTTGATCATGTATCTTATACCCGTATTTCTACAGAAATGCATACGTTACAAAAAGCTTTCACAAAATTTGAACCTAACAACAGCTTGTAAGGAATCTAGGTCAGGTAATAATTAACTGCATTTACACATGAGGAAACTGAACCAGAGAGGTTAAGTGACTTGCCCAAGGTCACACAGCACATGAAAATGTCCAGGCTAGAATCCATGCCCAGTCCAGACCTCTGTTCTCCATAATATGCTGCAACTCAGTCCCTGGGATTACTTGAATAATTATTGGAACAAATGACTCTAGGAACATAAATGAAGATTCTACAACAAGTGCTAACTTGAAAAATTAAGGCAATTCTGTTAACTGGAATTAGAGGTAATCAATAGTTGGCAAAACGCCTACCTACACATGATCTATAGTTTAAAGTGCCATAATTACAGTCCAAGACAAATTTTCAGAACAGACTTCAAAGGGACAGTTCTCCAAAATATGTCATTCATGGATTACCACACTTCGAGAATATTGGTGTCAGTTTAAGAAAGAACAGGCTGCCACTTCCCTAAACCCAGAAGAAAAAGGCTTGCCCCAGAGCATGGTGAAGACATGGAGCCTAACAAGGCTCTACGGGATTACACGCAGGTGGCAAACTGCCAGCGACAAATGAGTACGACTATGCGAGCCCACGAATCACCTCTCATTTATCCCGTGGCGTCCTCCCCAGCGCCTCACCACCCCTGGGCAGCAACCTGAAACCTGGCAGCTAAAGGTGAAAGTCGAGGGCCACCGTTCGCAGGAATCCAGTAACATCACAGAAAGGATGGGGGGCGTTAGAAGGGGCACCACATACCAACACAGCACGTTATTTTAAGCGTGCGTCCTCACCAGAGGGGCCTTGGTATCCACCAAAGCATCAACTCCCACCAGCCGAGATTTTCTTTCAGCCAAATCGGAGGGCTAGTCTATCCTGGCCCAGGCCCGCCCTACCAAAGACACACGGCGGCCCCCTTTCCACTCGTAAACCTGCTCTGTCCCCGACCCCCCAAAATGTGGCTGGGGACCCGGTGACCCCGGAGACAGGCCTCCCTCAGCAGCCTGAACCATCAACGCCCGCCCGAGGAAGGTGCCGCAGCGGGCGGCTGGCGGGCAGGGCCAAGGGTTGTGGACCGCCTGGAAGAGGTGGCGCCGGCGGGTCTGCCCCCTCCCCTGCCCCACAGCCGGCGGCGCCCGGCCGGACCCGCGGGGCGCGTTACCTTTGTGTAAAGCTCCGATGCGGCCATGGCTGCTCCCGCGAGCCGACGCCCCCGCCTGTGCGGAGGCCGCACCTCGCCTGGGCGGCCGCCCGCGCCGACTAGGAAGCGCCCGGCAGCCGCGGGCGGGGAGCGGGGCAGGGCCGGGCGGGGCGCGGCGGGGCGGGGCGCCTCAGGAGCGGGCGGCCGGCCGGGGCCTGGCCATCACTCCCGGGCTCGCCGCGAGCCGCCGCGAACGCTCGGCGTGCCCCGGGTCCTCGGGGTCGCAGTCGCCGCCGCAGCCACCCCGGCGGCCCGCGATGCTGCCGCTGTCGCCGCCGCCGCCGCCGCCGCCGCCGCCCTGTGCATTGTGGGAGCGGGAGGAGGCTGCGCCCGAGCGCCGCCACCGCGGCTGCTCCGGGCTCTCTCGGGCTCACGCTGCCTCCCATCGGCTGCGGGCACCGGGCAGCATCAGCCTACCAGCCCGCGCCGCCGCGGCTCCGAAACCCGGGGCACCCGCCCCGGGGGCGCATCGCACCCCGGACGCCTCCAGCCCCGAGCTTGCCCTGCACCGTGCGGAAGAGCCGGGCACCCGAGGTAGGGGCAGCACCGGAGAGGGCTGTGACTGTGTCCAGGTGAAGGACTAGGAGGAGCTGCCAGGCTGCTTCGTCTTCCTCCCAAGCATTTCTAGGAAGCGGATCTAGGGCCGGAAAATAACCTGGAACTCCAGAAGAGCCTTGTCAAAAGCAGTGACCTGAAAGCGGGGCAGAGCAGGACCAGGAATTTGAGGTGAAGATGGATCACCAAGGTCACTCCAAACAGCTCAGCATCTCCATCAGTCTCACGATGTCAGAGCATAGGGATTGGTTCTAAGCTACTGAAACTCAAGCCACTTGAAACAAGATAACCCCAGGGACAGCCCAGGTGCCTCTTTGCTAGGCCTGTGCGTTTGCAGAGGTGCTGACTACCCTTCTGCCCCAGTCCTATTCCTTCCTGGTGATGTTGGCTCCATGGTGCCAACTGAAGCTGATCCAGATACCACCTTAAAATGCCAGGTATAAGCGGAAAAGGTGAAAACCTTCACTTTCCTGACAGATATCTCTGCACATCAAGAAGCAGAATGTTGTCTTTCTACCCCCAACACTATGCTGTCTTCACCATCTGTCTCCTGCCCACTGCCCCTTTTCCTTCTGATTGAATAATCCTCATGTATATAATGTGTCTGTGCGCATGTGTCTGTATATTCTTACATATACACACATATAAAATTTATCCAGTCTCTGGGCAGGGCCTGTGGCTCAGTGAGTAGGGCGCTGACCTCATATACCGAGGGTGGCGGGTTCAAACCCAGCCTCGGCCAGACTGCAACAAAAGAATAGCCGAGCGTTGTGGTGGGTACCTGTAGTCCCAGCTACTCGGGAAGGTGAGGCAAGGGAATCACCTAAACCCAAGAGCTGGAGGTTGCTGCGAGCTGTGACACCACAGCACTCCACCAGGGCAAGAAAATGACTTTGTCTCTTAAAAAAAAAAATTTTTTTTAATCCAGCCTCTTTTTAGTGTGCTCACTTATCATTTCTCATTTCTTTGAACTGTAAGTGGTGGCAAGTGCCTGTCATGGTAATCTGGGACCTTTTCTATCAAGAACACCTCCCATTGGCTTGCACCTGTAGCTCAAGCGGCTAAGGCACCAGCCACATACACCAGAGCTGGCAGGTTTGAATCCAGCCCAGGCCTGCCAAACAACAATGACAACTACAACCAAAAAATAGCCAGGCATTGTGGCAGGCACTTGTAGTCCCAACTACTTGGGAGGCCGAGGCAAGAGATTCACTTAAGCCCAGGAGATAGAGGTTGCTGTGAGCTGTGATGCCACAGCGCTCTAACCAGGGAGACAGCTTGAAGCTCTGTCTCAAAAATAAAAAGAACACCTCCCATAGGTGGGGCCGCTGGTTATGTGTATGCCAGGGCTTGTGTATTTGAAGACAGACCTTTCACTGGAAGGAAGAAGGGGCTGGACCTCTCCTCCTCTTGTTCACTTGCCCACAGTCCTAAGAAATGCCAGAGAGAATGGTTAAGGATCTAAAGTTCTTTGGAATTGTCTCTCTTCCTTCCCATTTTAAAACCAAATGTCTTTCATAGTTCACCCTTTCTATGCCTATACATAAAAAGAGAAAACATGTACAATTACAACCAGCAGAACAGAAATAGCCCTGGACTGAGACTTCGGAGGCCTGGCCTCCACACCTTCCAGTTTCTTCATGCCTTGTATAAGGTGGTAACCACTCTGCCTGTTTTCTCAGCCTTCAGATAATACTCACCTCTCAGGACTTAACAAATGCAGACTATACTGAGAAAAAAAAAGCCAAAAACTGAGCGTCTTAAAGGTGTGAGTGCATTTTTATTGCTTAATGATGAGAGAAAATGAATTGGTATTCTCCTTTTACAATTCCAAACATATGCATTGAACCACTCAAATATTCGGAGCCCTAATTAAGATGAAGGTAAGGGATGAGGAGGAGGAAAAGAGTTTCGTACTCTTGACCTTACCTTACCTCATTTAGAAAAAGAGCAGACGTAAAAGCCAGAAGGAACAGGACACTGGTGGGTGGCCTCTTCTACCTTACACGTATATATGAACAGTCTAAGCGCTTTGTGTATAGTGAAGTACGGAAACCAGCAATAAATGCAACTTTCAAGGCTTAGGATCCCCCTCTCAAAGAGTAACTAGAAGACAATATATTTCATTTTAAGTTAATAAAGTTCTCAGTAATAATTGGGGTGTCTTTATGAGGTGGGGTTTTTGTGTGTGTTGTTTTTTGGGGCTTGTTTTTGAGACAGGGTCTCATTCTGTTGCCCTCAAGAGTGCCCTGGTGTCATAGCTCACAGCAATCTCAAACTCTTGGGCTCAAGCAATCCTCCTGCCTTAGCCTCCTGAGTAACTGGGACTACAGGCCATTGCCACAATGCCCGGCTAGTTTTTTTATTTTTTTAGTAAAGACAGGGTCTCACTCCTGCTCAGGCTCTTCTTGAACCTCTGCGCTCAAGCAGCCCATCCTCCTCAGCCTCCCAGAGTGCTAAGGTTACAGGTACGAGCCACTGTGCCCCACCTATGAGGTAGTTTTCAATGAAAACAATGTCCAAGTCTGTATGAAAAGTTCCTTTTCTTCAAAGAATTCATGGATATTACTTTTTTCAGCAAATACTGAAAGGTATCATGTGCCAGACACAGTTCTACATGCTGAGAATTTGTGCATAAACAGAATAGATTAAAAAGCCCTGACCTCATGGAGCTTACATTGTAGTCAGGGAGAGAGACATTTGAAAGCGTAAGGTAAAGGTGTTAAGTGGTGTATTAGTTCGCTGTGGCTACCGTAATAAAGTACTACAAACTGTGCTTCGACAATAGAAATGTATTGTCTCAGACAATAGAAATGTATTGTCTTCTGGCTGAAAGTTAGAGATCAAGGTGTCAGCAGAGTGGGTTCCTTCTGAGGATTGTAAGAGAGTATGTGTTCCATTCCTCTCTCCTAACTTCTGGAGTCTTGCAGCATTCCTTGTCTTCTGTTCCATCACCCCGATGTCTGCAACTTCACATGGCATTCTCCCTGTGTGTGCATCTGTGTCCAAATTTCCCCTTTTTATATGGACACAGTCAGATTAGGGGCCATTCTTACTGACCTCATCTTAACTTGATCATGTGCCCAGATGGTATTTCCAAATAAAGTGACATCCACAAGTACTGGGGGTTAAAAACGTTAACAGTTTTTTGAGGGACATAATTCAATCCATCACAGTATAAAATGGAGAAAAGGGCGGCGCCTGTGGCTCATCGAGTAGGACGCCGGCCCCATATACCGAAGGTGGCGGGTTCAAACCCAGCCTCGGCTGAACTGCAAAAAAAAAAAAAAACAGAAAAATAGCTGGGCGTTGCAGCGGGCACCTGTAGTCCCCGCTACTTGGGAGGCTGAGGCAAGAGAATCGCCTAAGCCCAGGAGTTGGAGGTTGCTGTGAGCTGTGTGACGCCATGGCACTCTACTGAGGGTGATAGAGTGAGACTCTGTCTCTACAAAAAAAAAAAAATGGAGAAAAACTAAACCAAAGATAGAATGTTGGAAGACCAGCAATTTGAAATATGGGGGTCATTGAGGAATTCAAAACGAAAACAATTTTTTATTGAGAACACATTCTGTGCCTGCACTAAAGATAAAAAAAGATACAGAGATGAATGAAATATGGTCCTTGGCCCGGTGGAAGCTCACTGCAAATAGTGGCTATAGGAGTAGGGGAAGGGACAGTCCTTGCTGCCTGGTCATATACAGTAGTAATTATAATTCTGTAAAATTGGCTCAATTCTAGAGGCAGAAGTAGGGTACTGTGTTACTGGGTATAGTACCTTAGTTGACTTTGACATATCCTAATATTTAAATTCAGAGAACTAGGTACTGGACATAGATGACGTGAGTAGGTGGAGAAGAATTGCAAACAGCTCAATGAGAGATCCAAATGGTGATACGATGGCAATCATTTACAATTGAAGGACATATAGAGATGCAGCTCGAGGAGACTAAGCTATGAAGCAGAAAAAACAAAAGTCAAGAACAGAGTAAAGCTGACCAAAAAGACTTTTGAAAGATGGGAGACAAATACCAAAAACTTCTTGGATCGCCCCCTTCATTGCCTCGACTCCAGCCAGCTTTCCCAGCTTTCCTCACCTGTGAGCTTAGGGGGAGAAATTCACTACCAAATAAATAATATATGTGAAAATTTTATATGTAAGCTATGATAAATGTAAACTATTATCAGTATGATTTTTATCCCCAGTGCCTATTCCTCCAATTCAAGAGTCTAATCTTGTGTGTTCTCAAATGTCTGTTTGATCTCTGGTCTTTGTTTACGAGTCTTCTAGCCTGTTGTGTCCTGACCAGTTTTGCTCATTATCTGAGCAGCTTGTTCTGTATTGCGATGCTCTACAGCACATGATTCCTTTGAGCCATCCATTCACTTTTCTGGATCTTGAAATACTTCCAGCACAACTCCATAGCACTTACCTGCTTTGAATTGTCTTTATTTTCCTGAATTACTTGATTTTATAATACTTACCAGCCCCTCTCATCCTTTATCTCCAGTAACCACAGACACACACTCGCCTTCCGTGTGATGATGTTTGTACACTGTGATGGGTAGAAACTTACGAGTAGCAAAAATTACTTAGATTCAAATGACCTAGATTCTAGTCCCAGTTCTAACTTGGAGCAATTCAGGCGAGCCTTTTTTTTTTTTCAGTAAACTTTTTATTTTAGAATAGTTTTAAATTTACAGAAAAATTGCAAAGATAATATGGAGAAATCCCATATACCCTGTAACCAGTTTTCCCTATCATTAACATTTTAGTATAGTATATGTACTTGTTACAATTTAATCAAGCATTTATGATCCATTATCACTAAAATCCACATTTCTTTCACGTTTCCTTAGTTTTACCCAGTGTCCTTTCTCTGTTTTGGGAACCTATCCAGGATACTGTATTACATTTAATAATGATGTCTCATTAGGATCTTCCTGGCTGACAGTTTCCCAGGCTTTCCTTGTTGCTGTTTTTTTTTAGCTTCAGTTTTTTTTTATTTCTTTTTTTTTTATTAAGTCGTATACACATAGATCATGAATACATTTATGCATGTGTGGGGTACAAGGTGTTGATAAATGTCTTAACACAATAATCAAGTAAATGAGGCGAAAGCTATATTAATTAGTTTGATGTAAGCACATCAAATTGTTTGTAGATTTTTTTTAAATTAAATCATAGCTGTGTACATTAATGCAATCATGGGATACAATGTGCTGGGTTTTTTTTTTTTTTTTAAGACAGAGCCTCAAGCTATCACCCTGGATAGAGTGCTGTGGCTTCACAGCTCACAGCAACCTCCAATTCCTGGGCTCAAACGAGTCTCCTGCCTCCGCCTCCCAAGTAGCTAGGACTACAGGCGCCCGCCACAATGCCCGGCCATTTTTTGGCTGCAGCCATCATTCTTGTTTGGCAGGCCGGGCTGGATTCAAACCCGCCAGCTCAGGTGTACGTGGCTGGCGCCTCAGCCTGTTGAGCCACAGGTGCCGAGCCAATGTGCTGGTTTTATATACAATTTGAAATATTTTCATCAAACTGGTGCTTTCCATGTTTTTGATGACAATTTTGAGGACTATAGATCAGTTATTTTGCAGAATATAGTCCAATTGGGATTTGTCTTGACTATACTGGGGTTATAGGTTTTTGTGAGGAAGACCGCAGAGGTAAAGTATCATTTTCATCACATCATATCAAGGGTCATACTATCAACATGACTTACGTCTATTGCTATTAACCTTGATCATCTGGTTCATGTATTTATCACGTTTCTTCGCTGTAAAGTTGTTCTCCCCCACCCCGAAATTAATATGTTGAAGTCCTAACTCTCAGTACCTTAGAATATGACTGCACTCGGAGATAAGGTCTTTTAAAGTTAAAACGAGGTCAACGGACTTAAAGTCTAGTGTCCTTATAAAAAGAGAAGATTAGGACACAGATCTGTACCGAGGGAAGAAGGCGTGAATACATACGAGGTCTGACAATCAAGTAAGTGAACTCATCCCAGAAAAAGTACTACATACCTCATGTGCTGAATATCACTATATTCGCTCTCAAAGTACTCCCTTCCAAAGCAATTTTGGAACTCTTTTGCTGGAATGGCCATCAGAGCTGTCGTCATATTACCCTTGATGTCCTGAATGTCATCAAAATGTCTTCCTTTCAGTATTTCCTTTATCTTCAGGTAAAGATACAAGTTACTGGAGGCCAGATCAGGTGAGTAGGGAAGATGTTTCAATACAGTTGTTTACTGGCTAAAACTCCCTCACAGACAGTGCCATGTGAGCCGATGCATTGACGTGATGAAAGAAACACACCTTTCTCAAGCCAAGATTTTCAGTGAAGATTTTCCTGTTTCCTTATCAATGTTTACTTGGTCTGCTATGCTTCTCACGGTCGGCCAACCATTTTGATGAACAATTTGACAATTTTTTGAAATGTTTTAATCAGTTTTGCTCATTAATGGCCAGCCTAACCACTCTTCAACAATGACGCTTTCTCTCCTCTCAGAAAAACATTTAGTCCTTTTGTACACTGCCGTTTTCTTTACGGCATTATTCCCATTAACTTGGATTACCATGTCTAAGATTTCACTTCTACTTTTACCATGTTTAACAAGAAATTTAATGTTTGTTCATTGCTCTAAGCTCTGATATTCTCGCAACAGCACACAAAAACACGCAACAACAATAATGAACGCCACTCAGCAAGACAGCACCACAAATCAACACAAACACAGTTATGAGACAATAAGATACCAAGGTTATGAAACTTTACTGAGTTATTTGTACGGTGCTGCCAATGTAAGCACAGAGTGGCAAGTTCAGGAACTTAATTATCAGACCTCATAGGGAGAAGATGACCATCTAACAGCCAGGAAGAGAGGCCTCAGAAGAACTAACTTTGCCGACTCCTTGACTTTGGAATTCTAACCTCCAGAATAGTTAAGAAAATAAATGTCTGCTGGGCAGCGCCTGTGGCTCAGTGAGTAAGGCGCTGGCCCCATATACAGAGGGTGGCAGGTTCAAACTGGGCTCGGCCAAACTGCAAAAACAACAACAACAAAAATAGCCAGGCGTTGTGGTGGGCACCTGTAGTCAAAGCTACTCAGGAGGCTGAGGCAAGAGAATTGCCTAAGCCCAACAGCTAGAGGTTGCTGTAAACTGTGATGCAATGGCACTCTACCGAGGGTGACAAAGTAAGACTCTGTCGCTAAAAAAAAAAAAAAAGAAAAGAAATGTCTGTTGTTTAAGCCACAGCTCTAGCAAACTAACACCGTACTCCCCTTTTCTATACTGTACTCTTTGAAAGAAGTCACCGTATGAAACCTAAACTTAAAGAGAGGAAGTTATGCTCCACCTCCCTGAGAATAAATAGCTACCTAAATTATTTAGAATTCTTCTGCACGGGGTGGCGCCTGTGGCTCAAAGGAGTAGGGTGCCTGCCCCATATGCTGGAGGTGGTGGGTTCACACCCAGCCCCAGCCAAAAACTGCCAAAAAAAAGAATTCTTCTGCATGGAAGATTTTTGTCATCTCAACCATGTATTCATTCATTCAATTATTTATATCAGTATGGAGTTATGGATGTTTATTTT
>CAUYRH010154482.1:0-18615 GCA_963574655.1 Perodicticus potto
GCGCCTGTAGTCCCAGCTACTTGGGAGGCAGAGGCAAGAAACTCGCTTGAGCCCAGGAATTGGAGGTTGCTGTGAGCTGTGATGCCACAGCACTCTATCCAGGGTGACAGCTTGAGGCTCTGTCTCAAAAAAAAAAAAAAGAATAGAAAAGAGTTTGTGATTTGGGAGAGAAGAGTATATAGCAGGTTGTCTTTTCTTTCGTTTAGTTGGAATATATTAAAAAGTACTTGATATCAATCTTTTTCCCCCAAGGTAATTATTCCTCCTAGTCCTTCTAGGTCACATTAATAAATTATTTGAGGGCTTTGGCACCTGTGGCTCAAGCGACTAAGGCACCAGCCACATACACCTGAGCTGTTGGGGCTTGGCGCCTGTGGCTCAACGGGCTAAGGCGCCAGCCACGTGCACCTGAGCTGGCGGGTTCGAGTCCAACCCGGGCCCGCCAAGCAACAATGACGGCTGCAACCAAAAAATGGCCGGGCGTTGTGGCGGGTGCCTGTGGTCCCAGCTACTTGGGAGGCGGAGGCAGGAGACTCGCTTGAGCCCAGAAATTGAAGGTTGCTTTGAGCTTTGATGCCATGGCACTCTATCCAGGGTGACGGCTTGAGGCTCTGTCTCAAAAAAAAAAAAAAAAAAAAAGAAGTAGGAGTTTACCACCCAGAGTCCCACCCTAAAGGAACTTGATGGCCACAGGAGATCTGAGTCACAAGAAGATTTGCTAAACAAATGAAATAATAACAGATAAGCCAACCCAAACAAACATTATTTGTGAAAAATAACAACTGTGGGATTTTATTTTGTTCTAATCATGGAATTTTAAAAGAAGACACAGGCAGGGTGTGGTGACTCACACCTGTAATCCTAGCACTTTGGGAGGCCAAGGTGTGTAGATTGTCGGAGCTCACAAGTTCGAGACCAGCCTGAGTCAGAGCCACACCTCATCTCTAAAAAAAATAGCTGGGCATTTGACAGGGGCCTGTAGTCCCTCCTACTCAGGAGACTGAGGCAAGAGAATCGCCTGAGCCCAAGAGTTCGAGGTTTCTGTGAGCTGCGATGCAATCTACTAAGGGCAACAAAGTGAGACTCTATCTCAAAAAAAAAAAAAACCACAAAAACACTTAACTATAGAAGAAAATGTTAATAAATTCATTTACATTAGAATTTGAACTTTTCTAAATTAAAAAGAGGTAAGCCAGAGAGAAAACCATTTGTAACACATTTACCTACAAAGAATTAATATACAAAACATAACCATTGATGAGCAGGATCAGTTATAAAATGGAAAAATGCATAAAAGGTATTAACAGACATTTCACAGAAAGAAGCGATCCATGTACCAAGTAAACATAATCCTTTAATCTCACTAATAACCAGGAAATGCAAATTAAGACCACATAAGGTACCATTTTATTCCCACTGATAATATGACAATAAGATGTCATTTTACCCTCCCTGGATATAGATGAAGCACTTTAAACAGTACTGGTGGGTTTATAAGTTGGCATAATACCTTTGGGAAACAATTTGGCATCCTCTTGGAATTTTTTAAAATTTGCATGTGTTATGACCCAGCAGTTCTACTCCTGGGTATCGACTCTTAGAGAAACTCTGCACATTTATTTTCAACAAGAGACGTAAAAACAGGAAACAATTCAAATGCCCATCTATAGAAAAGAGATAAATAGACTCTACTATATTCACTTAATGGGCATTTAATTGTGTGAAGAAATTGAGTGAACTAAAGCTACATACCACAGCATGGATGTATCTTAGAAATGCTATATTGAGTAAAAAATCCAAATCCCAGGAGAGTGTATACAGTATACCTTAGTTCCCCCTTATCTGCAGTTTCACTTCCCATGGTTTCAATTACTCTCAGTTGACCATGGTCCAAAAATATTGAATGAGAAATTCCAGAAATAAACAATTTATAAGTTGCATGTCATTCTGAGTATAATGAAATCTCATGCTATCCTGCTTCATTCCCCTATGGGCATGAATTATCCCTCAGTCCAATATATCCACGCTATATGCAGTAACCACCCAGTAGTCATTTAGTAGCCCTCTCATTAGATCAAAAAAGCAGCATATAGAGATAGTTGAGTACTATCCACGGTTTCAGGCATCCACGGGAAGTCTTGGAATGTATCCCTTCAGATAGAAGGGACTACGGTACCATTTTTATAAAGTACAGGAAGAGGTAAACTAATATTCTGAAGCAAATAGACATGTATGTGAGTGATAGAACTATGTTTAAAAGGAGCAATGGAATATTATAGACAACTTATAGAATAGTATGTGCCTCTGAAAAAAGACAAGAGGATAGGATAGTGTAAGAACACATAGGTGGCTACAAGTTGGTTCTTCAGCAAGATGGTATTTTCAGGGATATTCATTATTTTATGCCTTGCAACATCAACATATATAGTTATATATTCTTACAAATATGTTACTTTGTTTATAAAATATTGACATTAAAGAAACATTTTACAAAGAGAAAGAACCCTTTTGGGATGCCAGTCAGAAGGATCAAGTCACTTAGAAGGGAACAAATCAGGCTAACTTCAGACTTTCGTGCAGCAGAAATCCCTTCATACCAACAGGCAGCAGGGAAATGCTGACAGATTATTTGAGGAAAGAATAAACAAACTGTAGTTTATATCCAACAAAGCTATCTTTCAGATATGAAAAACTTTCATACAGACAAAGTTTTGAACATATATGAGGGTATAGGGCCACTGTAACAAAGTACTACAGTCTGGATAACAACAGAAATTTACTAGAAGTTCACTATCAACGTGCTGGCAGGGTTAGTTTCTCTAGAGCCCCTCTCCATTGGCTTGCAGAGAGCCCCCCTCTCACTGCCCCTTCACATGATTTCCCTCTGTGCACACTGGGCCCTGGTGTGTCTTTTCTTATAAGTCCTTCATGTAAATGTAGTCATTTTAGATTAGGGCCTCACCCTAATGGCCTCATTTTAACTTAATCACTTCTTAAAGACCTCCAAATACAGTTATATTCTGAGGCACTGGAGCTTGAGCTTAAAAATAGGAATTTTCAGGGAACACAATTTAGCCCATAGGGATGATCTCAAAGAATATGATTCCCACAAACCCTTTTTGAGGAAACTATTAGAAGATAAACCTTGGCCAACCAGGTGATGTTTAGGGAAACCACATAAAAGTAAAACCAATACCAAAACAAAGCTGGTTCACAGGATAACAGATCAGAATATAAATACTATCCACCCTAACAACTAGGAATGGTGGCTCACGCCTATAATCCTAACTCTCTGGGAGGCCAAGGTGGGAGGATCCCTTGAGCTCAGGCGTTCAAGACCAGCCTGAGCAAAAGTGAGACTCTAGCTCTACTAAAAATTGAAAAAGTAGCTAGGTGTGTGGTAAGTGACTACAGTCCCAGCTACTCAGGAGCCTGGGGCAGATCACTTGAGCCCAGGAAATTGAGGGTGCTATGAGCTAGGCTAATGCCATAGCACTTTAGCCTGGAGCAACAGAGTGAAACTCTGTCTCAAAAAAGAAAAAGTTCTGGAGGGAAAAACAGTAGATTTTTGTGATAACCTTGGAGAAAGGCCTTCTTAACTTTATATCTGATGACGTCTCAAACAAATCCTGAAAATGGACACGGCATCAGAGATAAATTAATAACTGAAAATAGAGACATTGTCAGAGATAAATTTATAAACTGAACTCTAGAAATCAAAATCTGCATCATACAAAGTACCATAAGTCCAAAGACAGATTTCAAACCAGGGGAAAATATCAGTAAATCTGGTATAAGGAGCTTTTTCCAATAGACAAGATAAAGACCTCATAGAAAAATTAACCAAATAAAAGGACAGGTAATTCGCAGAAAAGAAAGAGAAAAGACTGTCAAATATGAAAAGATAGCTGCACTCAAAAGAAGTAAAATACAGAATGAAACCACATTTTTCACCTATCTGGTTGCTGAAGGCCTAAAAGTATAATAACAGAATCTGATTAGGCTGTAAGAAAATGGAGTCACTAGTATATTTCTGGCAGGAGATTAAATTGTTATAATCCTATGGAGGGCAGTGTGGCAGTATCTGTCAAAATGACAAATGTATATCCTCTTGACATAGTGTAGCCACATCTGGAATCTTACAGATGTGCTTGCACAAATGCAAAATTACTAGTTTTGGTTACTTTTGCAGCATTATAGTTGTCAAAAATTGGGAGGGGGGTATTCATTAATAAAGATCTAGTTAAATAATGGTACTTCCATGCAGGAAACAATGAGGAAGCCTCTACACTGATTTAGAAAGATCTTCAGGGTATATGCTGTAGAGAAAGAAGCCAAGTACTCTGAGTGTCACCCCTTATGTAAATAATAGTCTACTTCACATTATAAAAGAGTAGGAGTTTAGTTCTATATTTATATTTGGTTGTATGTCACATAATGAAATTCTAGAAGGGCATATAAGAAACTAAACAGTATTATATATAGTAGAGACAAGGATGGGAAAGACTATAACTTTGTATACGTTCTGGTTTTTGAAACATGTGAATGAGTTACCTCTTACAAAAGTTAAATAAATTTAAATAAAATAGAACATGAACATGAGACATTGTTCTGCTATTTAGTAGTTGAATGCACTCAAACAAGGTACTTAACCTCTCTAAATTGCAGTTTTCTCATTTATAAAAAGGCTATAATAGTATCAAGTTCATAGGCTTTTTCTAAGGATTAATGAATGAGAGGATGAATGTAAAGTGCTCAGCGGAGTGCTTCCAACTTGTAAATACTCAGTTAAGTAGATGTGACTTGTGTTACTGATTTTAATCTTGGTGTTAAATTGGTATGTTGATGGAGAAACAGCAGCCTTAGCTGACCTTCCCTTTGTAGAACCAGACGTCCTGGGTCCTTTCCAGCATGGCAGCCCTCTACTGGAGAGTGAAAGGCCAAGGAAAGAAGGCAATCGACTGCCTGCGCCAGGCTCTGCACTACGCTCCACACCAGATGAAGGTGAGTGGGACTTAGAAAGCATGAACTTATGTCCATTGGCTTTCCATTCCCCATGGTTTATTCTGACATTTTGACTAGCCTTCCCACACTTAGCCAGTAAGGACACTGAGCAAGGGCAGGATGGTGCAAAGAACCTCTCTGACCCAGCTTGTGCTACAACAAACCTTTGCCTCCGGACTAGCAAGTTAGAATGTAGAGACGGTCTTCAGGATTACTGAAAGAAATTACATCATTTAATACCTCCTGCTGTATTCAGGGCCACCCAACATACAGCAAATACATTGGCATAGGAGGAAGACCACCCTATAAGTCATTCTGAGTTTAGCTTATCTCTAGGGGCCAGGAGGCCTGTTACACCTGTTTTGCTTATACTCTTAAGTTGAACTTATTTCTAGGAACAGAGATAGAAGCAAATTTCTGTTTCTTCATATTCATTAACCAATTCGTGGTCCTCATCTGACTTCTTCTTTTCCACATAAAAAAAAAAAAAAATACCCAGTTAACCCTCTTTAAAATCAGTCTTTTCCAAAAGGCCAGTTTTTGTTATGATGGCTGAGAACGTACAGTGTGTTTACAGCACATGTGTATCCACGTGTGCAGAGTTCTGCGTTAATCCAGATCTCATGCTTCTGAAGACAGCCCATATCATCTTTGTTCATCCAAGCAAAATACAGACTGGTGGAAGGAACACATGCTTTACTGTCAGGCTCCACTACGTTCTAAACACGGCTCTGTGAGGCAAGTTATTGAACTTCAATGAGCTCGTCTAAAGACATGCACTCCATGGATGTCCAGTAAAGACCTAATGGGCCTTTTTTTCTGTTTCTTCTGTGTCTCCTAAAAACCCAGTACAGTGTGCTGTCAGCAGCAGTTGTTGAGTAACATATTTAAAGGGAATAAATATTTGTGATGACAATACTGCTACTTGTTCACGCCATCATTCTTTGCTCTTCCTGTTAGACAATAGGAAAGGGCCAAGACTACCTCCGGGAACAGCAGACTTCCTGTAAGGGCAAGAGAGTAAAACATTTTGGCTATGCAGATCAGACAGCCTCTGTTGCATCTACTTGATCCAACCATTGTAGTTTGAAAACACCCACAGAAATAGGTAAAGGAATTAGAATGGTCGTGTTCCAGTAAAACTACAGAAATGGGGAGCAAGCTGGATTTGGCCTGTGGGCTGAAGTTTGGCAGCCCCTGCTCTAGACAATGCCTTGGTCTTGCAGACAATACTTTGGCTTTATGACAGCACGACTCAAAGTGTGGTCTGTGGACAGTACTACCAACCCACAATGACACAAGGAGCTTGCTCCAGAATAAGCCAACGACATTCCTCAGCAGATTATTTTACTTCAGCTGACATTTCTGTTTTGTTTTTTGAGGCAAGGCTTTGTGAATGAAAGAACTAATGGATATTCTGGTATAAGCTCCTCATCCATCACAGACCACTAGTAACAGCGGATGAGCACTTCAGTTGCACTATATTATTTGCCAGCAAACTGCTACATTCTTCATGATCAGGAAAACCAAAAATGAAAGCTGCAAAACTCAATATTCCCTTCTTGCCATTCTCCTTCCTTCTCCCAGGATGTGCCCCTGATTAGCCTGGCCAACATCTTACACAACGCCAAGCTCTGGAACGATGCCGTCATAGTAGCCACCATGGCAGTAGAGATCGCGCCACACTTTGCTGTGAACCACTTCACTCTGGGCAATGTCTACGTGGCGATGGTGAGCCTGGGGGTGTGAGCAGAACAAGCTGATTCTTCTGTGGAACATCTTTAACTTCAGAACTTCTTTGAATATATCACTGTCCTTCAGTTTCCTATAAGTTTTATGTCTAAAGTTGCTATTTCCACCAAGGGTAGGTAAGGGGCTTAGGAGGAATTTTTTTTAAATAATAACATGAAATCCATCTAAGTATTTGCAGCTCTGGTGTTCCTCACCACAAGTTTAACACTGATAATAGAGTTAGACTTACTATAATTTCCTAGCCACACCACCCATCCCAACAAACCTCCATGTTAGACGCTGTTGAATGTCTCACTGTATTGCTTCCAGGTTGGATTAGGAACCTGTCGTCGTACTCCTGACACCCTGTTCATATTTCTCTTACTGTCTTTTTACCTTAAATTATGATTTTTTTTTTTTTTTTTTTGAGACAGAACCTCAAGCTGTCGCCCTGGATAGAGTGCTGTGGCATCACAGCTCACAGCAACCTCCAATTCCTGGGCTCAAGCAAGTCTCTTGCCTCTGTCTCCCAAGTAGCTGGGACTACAGGTGCCCACCACAACGCCCGGCCTTTTTTTTTTTTAGTTGCAGCCGTCATTGTTGTTTGGCAGGCCCGGGCTGGATTCGAACCTGCCAGCTCAGGTGTACGTGGCTGGCGCTTTAGCCCGTTAAGCCACAAGCGCCGAGCCTAAATTATGATTTTTTGTTTAAGTGTTTGTCTCTCCGTCTAGGCTACAGACTCCTCAGCAACAAGACTGCTCTTTATCTCCCTGTTCCCAGCACATCACAGTGTTTGGCACACAGTAGATGCTCACCAAGTAGTTAATGAATGATGAAATTCCACTAGTTCATGGGATACCATTTATAGAGAAAATGGCAAAGTCATCATCCATATGCTTTATTCTAGGCAGAAACGAAGACCAGTTTCAGAACTGGAAATCCCTGAAGTAGCCCCCAAAGCTGCATAACCAATTTTAATATGAGCATCATGCCTTTCACTTTCGTCTAAAGCACGGTGTCACACTGGAGGCTGTCCCCAGGATGGTCTCAATCACAGTTAACAGAGTGAGCAGTCCTGGGCTTATGTGTCATTCTTGACATTAGAGGCAGGAAGTACAATTTTGCTGGGTAGGTATTGCTGAACTTGCAGATTTCCCTCTCTGCTTCTTAAAGTTGAAAAATCTGTTTTTGCCCCCAGTAAATGTGAGAGTTGCTACTGTGAATGAGAGGTCATGTGTTTGGGCTCTTCTTTGAGCATATTGGTCTAAGAAAAAGATTAACATCTCTGGTATGGCAGTGCTTCTTTCCCAAGCCCGGTTAGAATTTTTAAATGTTAGGAAGAATAAAAAACTTGTCAAAATTTATTAGTCACATAAAGACCTGACTATGCTTCCATCTTTCCAACTGCAGGAGAAAATTTAGACATACGCATAATGAGAATTTACCAGGCAGGGTTCTAGAGGTTTCTGCAAGGATTAAATGGAAGGATTGCATAAAGCACCTAGCGTAGTGCCTGGCACATTTCTTATCACATTCAGTGATAAGAACGTTAGTTCTTATCACTACCATGACCATTCCTGCCACTGGATTTATAAAAGCTGATCTACTCCTCCTCTTCAGCTCTTGGGCTCTGCCATAGTTTTCTTTGTGACACTGTACCGTGGGGACAGAGGCAGCTGCTTCCTCTGAGAGAAGCCTCAGAGTTTTCCAAAGAGACTTAGCTCCTTTGAGAAAATGCTTCAGGATTGTCACCAGCACAGAGTTGCCTTTCAAAAAAAAGAGGGCACAGTGTGTATATAGTCTCGTGGTGCCATCCGCCTCATAATTGTCTCTGCCTCTCACAGGAAGAATTTGAAAAAGCACTGGTGTGGTATGAATCAACACTGAAGCTGCAGCCCGAGTTTGTCCCAGCCAAGAACAGAATCCAGACTATCCAGTGTCACTTAATGCTGAAGAAGGGACGGCGTTCTCCTTAGTGTACTTTTTTCTCTCTTTCTCTTTACTCATGCTCTTAAAGAATAAGAAAAGAAACCAATCATTGTCAGTATCTACTTTTAATGATGTGTTTGAAAATAACTGAGTAAGACTTATAACAGGACCTTTACATATGTGGGAATTGGTTTGCTTTTGTTTTTTTAAGTTCCTTCTCTCCCCACCCCCAACCAACCTCAAAAGAGGCATCTTCAGAAACACAAAATTCTTAAAAGGAAAATGCAGCTTAAAGATACCATGTAAATACTGAGCCAAGACATTTCAGGAGCTGTGCTCTGTTTCCAAAACCTCGATGCCTTTAGGGCTCTCCTCAGTGGTCCAGCCAGCCCCCTCTTTGGAGGAGGACACCACCGCATGGCACAGTCTCTGCTTCCTGTTGTAGCCTCTGCTGTCAATGGAAATGCAAAAGGCCGTGTGGTGCCCATTAGTGAGAAGCAACGTCTGCGCTCGCCATAGATCTCCATGCTGTCCCCAGTCCCGTCCGTTCCATGCTGCTATGTTACAAACTCTCAGAGATAGTTTGCAGGGGAAAAGGGGGAAAATGATTTTATAAACAAAATATTTACAGCAACAAAAACTCTTAGGATCACCCGACCCTTGTAATGTTATTTATGTTGGGGAGGGAGGGGGGCCAAGAAGGGGAAATCAGCAGTGTGCAACATCTTTATCATTTGTACTTTAATTACAAATCACAAGGAAACCAATAAGTTGAAATCCTATATAATAGGCTTATATATAGAGAATATGTATATTTGAAGCCCTCTACAGAGTGAGTCTATGTTTTACTAATTCTTTATTCACCGTGTTACCCATCTTGGAATAAGGCGTGAGTGTCAGCTCCCTCTCTCCCAGGCCTCCGGATTCAGCAGCTCAGGAGAGAGAAATGAGCCAAGATTGAATGTTTCCATACAAGGCTTTTTACCTTTGGTCTCAGGAGAATCAGAAACTCCCAACATTTTGGAATCTTCAAGGGCATATACTGAGAACAAAAATAAAAGTTTTTTTATGAGCAAATAGGTTTGCATTGCTTTTTTTTTCTTAAGCTAATTTGAACTAATTTGAACAGCTCTAAAACCCAGCTATAACTCTGGATCTGGTCTTCTCAAGCCCTAGGTTGTCTTTACCCTCCTTTCTTTCCACAGCAGCAAGGTGGAAGAAACAATCCACCAGTAGGTTTTATGTTGAGGAACTTACTAACATGATACATGTAGCCAGGAAAGATTCATAGTCAGCACATGTCCAGACTTTACCATATCGTTGGCTTTTCCAGAAAAGGAAGAATAAGCCACAAAGTCACACCCCCTCGGCTAAGCACTGATGCAGAAGTTCATCCAAGCTTCGTGGAGAGCCTTGAGGGAGAGTCATACCAGTGTGTAGTATTTTATTGTTGTTTTTTTTTTTTTCTTTTTTTTTGAGACAGAGCCTCAAGCTATCACCCTGGGTAGAGTGCTGTGGCATCACAGCTCACAGCAACCTCCAATTCCTGGGCTCAAGCGAGTCTCTTGCCTCCATCTCCCAAGTAGCTGGGACTACAGGCGCCCACCACAACGCCTGGCCATTTTTTGGTTGCAGCCGTCATTGTTGTCTGGCGGGCCTGGGCTGGATTCGAACCCACCAGCTCAGGTGTATGTGGCTGGCGCCTTAGCCCGTTGAGCCACAGGCGCCAAGCCCAGTGTGTAGTATTAAATTGAACATTTCATTTGGGAAAACTGAAGACAGCATTTCTGTGGGCTTTCCTAGAACACTACCATGTTGTATACTGGCTCACTGAACTAGAAGGGTTTGCTTCTAGCACAGACTAACTTCTTAGGAGCAGCTGAGTGATCAGACATACCTGTGAACTCTCTCCCCTTTATGCAGCTACAGACCAACTAATTACAGTTACATAACTGCATAAAGGGGTGAATAAGGGAGCTCAGCCTTCTTCACTAGGTGTATCTTTACAAACTAATGTGTATGTTTAGGCTAGTTTCCTGCTTCCCCATCTCGCTACAATTTGTCATCTTGGTTTTCCTAAAACCCTCAATAATTGCTTTTTTGTTTCTTTGCAATGTACATACAGTGAAATTCATGCTTTAGTGCACAGCTCTGTGGGTTTTGACAACTTAGAGTCATGCAGCCACCACAACAGTCAAAACAGAACTCTGTCACCCCAGAACAGACCCCTCTTGCTGCCCCTTTGTAGTCAAACCTCCCTACCCTTAAACCCAGGGCAACCACATGTTCGTTTTCTGTCCCTGTAGTTTTTCGTCTTCCACAGTCTCATACAGGTAGAATTAGTATATGACCTCTTGAGACTGGCTTCTATTACTTAACATAAGGCACTTGAAGCCAGGCAAGTGGCTCACAGCTATAATCCTAGCACTCTGGGAGGCCAAGGCAGGTGGATTGCTTGAGCTCAGGAGTTCAAGACTAGCCTGAACAAGAGCAAGACCTGGTCTCTACTTAAAAAAAAAGAAAAGAACTAACTGGTCATTGTGGCAGGCGCCTGTAGTCCCAGCTACTTGGGAGGCGGAGGCAAGAGGATCACTTGAACCCAGGAGTTTAAGGCTGTGACACCACAGCCCTCTACCCAGGGTGAGAGAGTGAGACTGTCTCAAAAAAAAAAAAAAAAACCTTGAGATCCACTAGTTTGTTACTTTTTATTGCTGAACAGTGTCCGTGGTTTGTTCCTCTTTTGGAGGACACTGGCATGTTTCCAGCTTTTGGAGCTTATGACTAAAGCTGTAATATATTCACATACAGGTTTTTGTGTCAGCAGCTATTTTCCTCCTCTGGACCTTTTAAAAGCAGGAATGGTAAGCCAACACTGAACAAAGGTGGTGTAGAGGCAAGTGTGACTTTTCATTGAAATGACTGGGAATTGCTTCCACAGCATCATTCTCAGCCTCATTTCAGATTCTTCAAATCAGGCGTGGTGGGACTCTGTGCTGTGGGCCGGCTGACATACCACATGTGTGTACCTCCTACCGGCCTGGTCTTGTCAGAGCCGCATCATGACAGAAAGGCAGGCAGGTAGAGACAGGCACCAGCAGGCCCCGGGCAGCTGTCTCCCACCCCTGCCTCATCCCAGAACTCCATGGGGCTTATTCACTGAACAGGTCAAAGGTCTGACTTGCGCTGGACTAAGACATTGGTACCAACCTACTAGGAGTGGAACTTAAATCCCCATTCCCCAGGGTAAAGGGTGACAGGTAGTGTCCCTCCATTGCACACACACGGGCCTGAGAGCTACCAGGGCAACTTCCCCCAGAACTTTGGCCTTCTGGCACCTGTAGCAACTCCTTTTTGGTGGGGCTGTTCCTGCTTCAGAGAACCCCAGAATGGGGTTCAACAAACCTAGGTTCAAATCTTGGTCCTGTCTCTTACTGGCAAGGCAGTCTTGAGCAAGTCACTTAGCTTTGAGCTGAATTTTTCACTGGAAGAAACTAATATGAAAATAATAAGAACTACTGCTTTTCAGAGGGAATTGCTGTAAAAATTAGAGGAAAGGAAAAATAGTTTAGAAGTAGTTATCACCGTGCAAGTGGCCCAGTAAGGGGTAGCTATTGCTATTGGCACCATATTATAGAAACTGAATATTTAAAAGAATTTTCAAGAGTTAATTTTAAATAAGAGCCTGCCATCCAACTCCCTCCTGGCCTCTAGTCAGACCAGCCTCACTGTCCAATTTCCAACACTTTTTCTTAATCAGTTCCCCACCAGGTGGGCCCTCTCCCTTCCTCTCTGATTTCTCCTCCCCTCTAGACCTCTTTCTCCTGGTCTTTTCCTGATAACACAGGTTGATCTATATCTTTTCAAATAATTACAACAGCTTCTATTCACCAAGCCAGACAGGAAGCTGTGTGCAGTCAGAATGGTCCAAGATTCTTTGAGTTCCTACTATGTTCTGAGGTTATTCTAAGAGCTTTATGTGAGATAAAACTCACTTGAGCCTCAGGTACTGCCGTGGTCCTGACATTAAGAATGGGAAATCAGAAACTGAGATAAGTAACTTGCCGAAGGCTACAGCTAGGAGGTGATAGGGTCAAGGTCTGAGTCTCACTCTAGAGTGGGCACTCCTAACCGCCATGCTCCGCATCATTATCTCATTGAATCCTCACAACTACAAAATAGGCAATATAATCTCTGTTTCACAAATGAGATAACCAAGACTCAGAGGTCAAGTAACTGTCTCTCGTAATCACACAGTTAGGATCTGGTAGAGTTCAGATTCAAACCAAGTTCAGATTCATCCAACCCCAAATTATTGCTCTTACTCCTCTACCATGGAGCTTCCATGAATAAATGATTTCTAGTAAGGACTTCATTCTGAATTTTTCCATGTTTGCTGTCAGTGTTTTGATCTTGTCTCCCATCTGTGTTCATATGTCACATGTCTGTGTCTCATAGCACTGGAAGCAGACCTAGTATATAGGAAGTACTCAGTAAATGAGTGACAAACAATGCAACTGCTTCCTTCCATTAGTCTTCTGAGAGCCTTCCACCCACATCTCATAATTTTTTAGGAAACTAATCTCAGGGAAGTGAAATATCTTGTTGCTCTGCAGTGAAACTTGCAGAAAAGAAAGCTCCACCCTTCTGCCTCAGGCTCCCTGCTGTCAAACTGACTCAATCTGGCTAACAGAGGAAAGTGCCTAGACACCTGTGAACCTCCCAGGGCCTATTCTACCCTTCACTGCCCAAGAGCCTTACACCACTGGCTAAGGAGAAGATGGGACAACGCTGGTGTCGCCAGGTTCAGGAGATCCATACCCTTTCCTGGGCCTCCAGGGACTCCACCTTGACATCTGTGCCTGCTGTTGCCTCTCAAACAGGGAAAATTGACTTCTGAGTTCAGCATTTGTGGTTATTCTAATGATCAGACAAGCATTCCTATATCAAACCCCATGTTTGCCCTTTCTGCAATTCCAGCTCTTAACAAATAGATTTAATTCAGCACTCACTTATGTCTGATGCTGGATGAGACATTAGACATGGTCTCTGCCCTCAAAGAGTAACAATCTCTTGAAAAGACAAGACTGAGATAATTTGAAGACTCAAAGTCAACTCCAACAGAAGCCTGAATACTGAAGACCCAGAAACTGAATTCTGTGATGAACATCTGACTCCTCTGAGACAGTGTAACCTTTTCTAGATGCACATACCTTGGTTCAGAAACTCCAACCAAAGTTCTCCATGGCTTAGCCCCTGAGTGCCTGCCTATCCTTGCTTTTCTGCCACCATTTATTTATTTATTCAACAAACATATATTAAGTGCCTACTATGTGCCAGGCACTGTGCCACTGCAGATAATTCAATATGGTAGGAGACTAAAAGGAGGAGAATGGGAGGTGTTGAAAGATAAAACTGGGGCCAGGTCATGAAAAACATCGTAAGCAGAGCTAAGGAGCTTGGACTTTGTCCAGAGTGAAAGGGAGAGCCTCTCCCCAGCTTGCACTTCAAGTTACAACTTATTGTTTCCCACATGCACCACACTTCCACATTTCCATGTCTGTGATCGTGTTGTTCCCACTACCTGGAATGCCAACTCCTTGCACTCTTCTCTCTGTTTTTTCACTTACTTAATACTACTAGTTTTCTGAGGCATCATTCTCAGGATACCATGCTCCTGTGGTGCCTGTGATATGGTGACCTTCATCACACTGTGTTGAAATGAACTGATATGTATCTTGTCTTCATTCAAAAACTTTGCTCCATGTCTTATCAACGTCTATGTGCCCTGCTTTTACAACATGTAAACCTGGCACAATGAAGTTCCTTGATTAAAAGAAAAAGAAGCAGCTATCGAACTATTGAACTGATGGCGAACAGACCGAACAATATCCTAAGAAGCTATAGCAACATTAGGGAGAAGAAAATAGAGAAAAGGAGAAGGAATAGTAAATCATGGAGAACTCGAGCAGGTGTGTGGAGAATCTGCTTCACTTAACCCACAGAGTTACTACCTGTCCTTTTATCCTCACTCCTGAGCCACCTATTGCTCCTAACTCATGTAAAGCACTTTGAACTGGGGCAGGCATACACTAACCAACCAATAAATATTAGCTCTTATTATTAGTGGGGGCCTTCAATCTTTCCACTAAACTTTTCCACAATTCTAAAAGCAAATTACCTTTTCTGTCAAGAGTTCTATTCCATTTCAGGATCCTGAATCAAAGGCTTGACTGCATAGAACAATGACTCTTAGTTTTTAAGGTGTTAAACTTTCTGTTCTATAAAAGCACTTAATAGAAGTACCTATTTCCTAAAAAATAGAAGAAATTGTTCTTTATCTTCCTATTTTTCTCTTTGGTGGATTTCTTCCATTCTAACTTCCAATTCACTGAATCTCTCTTCAACTGTGTCTAGTCTATTGTTTACTCATCCATTGATATTTTTATTTCAATAATGACATTCTTCACCTGTAGAATCTCTAGCTGGTTCTTTTTCATTATACAGGGTTGCCATAAAGTTTGTGTGCAATACAAATTAGTTGTAAATTTTAAATTGCACATGAACTTTATGGATACCCTGTATATAGCTGTTCATGTTTCATAATCTCTCCTTCTTTTATGAATGCTAGTCTTCCTTTCAACTACTTGCACATTTTTCACATGTATGAACTTACTTTTCAGATTGGTCTCTTATTTCTAGTTCGTTCAGAATGAGTTCTCCTGTTTATTGTGTGTGTAGGCTGTCTAACCCCATAATATTTTCATCCCCCACCCCAGTTCTTAGTCTTTGGATCGCCACTCTTCTTTTTTTTTTTTTTTTTGAGACAGAGCCTCAAGCTGTCACCCTGGAGAGAGTGCCATGGCATAACAGCTCATAGCAACCTCCAATTCCTGGGCTCAAGTGAGTCTCCGGCCTCTGCCTCCCAAGTAGCTGGGACTACAGGTGCCCGCCACAATGCCCGGCCATTTTTTGGTTGCAGCCGTCATTGTTTGGTGGGCCCAGGCTGGATTCGAACCGCCAGCTCAGGTATACATGGCTGGCGCCTTAGCCCACTGAGCCACAGGCACCGAGCCATGATCGCCACTCTTCTCTATACATTCTCTCAACATTCTTAGTGGTCTTATCCAGTTTCATGGTTTCATATACTGTCTCCATGCTGGTTCCTTCCAAATTAATATGCCCAGCAGAGATATTCTCCATTAGCTCTAAACTCTTTTATCTAACTGTCTGTTTGATATTTTCCTGTGGTTCTCTACAAAATAGAATTCCTTCTCTTCCCCCAAAATTCTCGTCTAACTTTGATCTTCCCATTTGAGTTAACAGCAATTCCCTCTATATAGTTATTAAGTTGAAAAAATCCTAATCATAAGTCAGATAAGGTCACTCTTCTGCTTAAAACCTTATTGCTTATTGACTTACAATAACATATAAAACCCTGAGGGAAAAAACCCTACACAATGTGGATTACTTCTCTGGCTCTGTCACTTATCAGTCTCCCTCTTGCTTACTACTCTCCAGCCACACTGACATTCCAGTTGTGTTTGAAACTTCCAGTCATGCTTATGCCTCAGGGTGTCTGCCTTTGTTATTACCTTGGCTTGAAATCCTCTTTTGCCAAGTAGGGGAAAGAGGCTCCCCATCTCACTACCTTTTCTGTGAGATTTCCTTGATCATGATATTTTAAATTATTACACCCTCCTCCACCCTTTACTAATCTTTCCTTCATCACTTCTCTTCATAGCTCTTATCATTGTTGAGTCTATTATGTATCCTACTTAAGTATTACCTGTCACCCAAACCAGAACATAAGTTATAAAAATGCAAGATTTAGATCTGATTGGTATCTTGATGTATCTCTAGACCCTGGTATGTAGTATGTGTCCAGAGAAAACTGTTTAATGAATGAATGAATTCATAGCTGAGTGGTGCTGAACTTTTTCATATATTTTATATTTTTTGCCTTTACTTAGGAGTTAATGCCTGAGGTGAATTTGCTTACTATGTGGGGTTGTCTTTGAGGGTGTCTCAGCTGCATGTCCTACAAGACCAAACATAATTTTCTGTTAGTTTCTCAGCTAATGGTGTCCACACTGTATGGAGGCTGTGAATTAGGACTCTACCTTCCACAGGTGGGAGGCTCAGAGTCCTAATATTTTTACTCCATGGACAGGGGCTTTCTGATTTGTGCCTTGCACCTGGTTCCTAGTCTCAAATAGAGCTTCACTCCATCTCTCAGCTATCCATGAGGTCTAATTCTTATTCCTACAAGGGGTCTAAGACCACAGTTCCTCAAGTCTATAGCAATTCTCAGGCCCTATGTACTGTGCAGCACCAGTTCCCACTCCATTGCTAGTACCTGGTAATTTCTCTGTCTTGATTTTGAGTTAGTTCTATTACTAAAATATTTTATCCTGGCTGGGCATGGTGGTTCACACCTGTAATCCTAGCATTCTGGGAGGTGTGGAAGGATCTCTCAAGCTCAGGAGTTTGAGACCAGTCTGAAAAAGAGTGAAACCCCATCTCTACCAAAAATAGAAAAATTAGCCAAGTGTGTTGGCAGCACCTGTATTCCTAGCTACTCAAGAGGCTTAGGCAGGAGAATTGCTTGATCCCAGGGTTTTGGGGTTGCTACGAGCTAGGCTTATGCCATGGCACTCTAGCCTGGGCAATAGAGTGAGACTCTGTCTCAAAATGAATAAATGAATTAATTAACTAAATATTGTATCCTACCTTTGTATGTGTTGGAGTTGGTAGCAGGGAATTCCAGGGAGTATTTCACATGCTGTGGCAACTGGAAATTTGGAGGAAACATAACCTTTATCTCCAAATCTGGAATCTTCCCTGTTGAGGACAAACCCCTGTGAAAGAAGCATTCCTACTAATAAACATGAATCATATCCATCAGGAAGGCTGAAATAGAAAAATGCATTGAAATGCTCTGGGTCAGTGCCCTCTAACTGCAAAATCTCTGTAGGCACCTATCGCAGAAAGCCTAGCTTCTCTGAAAATGTCTAGCTCTTTTAGGGAAGCCCATGTATTAGCGTTCTCCAGAGATACAGAACCAATAGGAGATTTTGTATATATACATACAAACACATACTGTGTTTTATTGTATGATTACAGAGGTTTAGAAGTCCCATAATCTGCTGGCTCCAAACTGGCAACTCAGGAAAGTTGGTGGTGTAGTTTGAAGGCCTGAGAGCCAAGGGGTGGATGGTGTCAAGTCCAAATCTAAAGGCCAGGCTCAGTGGCTCATGCCTATAATCCCAGCACTCTGGGAGACTTAGGCAGGTGGACTGCTTGAGCTCAATAGTTTGAGACCAGCCTCAGCAAGAGTGAGACTCCGTCTCTACTAAAAATAGAAAACCTAGCTGAGTATAGTGGTGCATGCCCAGCTACTCGGGAAGATGAGAAAAGAGGATTGCTCAAGCCCAAGAATTTTAGGTTGCTGTGTGCTATGATGCCAGGGGACTTTACCTAGGGTGACAGAATGAGACTCTGCATTAAAAAAGAAAATGTTCTGGCTCAGCACCTGTGGCTCAATGGGCTAAGGCGCCAGCCACGTACACCTGAGCTGGCGGGTTCGAATCCAGCCTGGCCCGCCAAACAACAATGACGGCTGCAACCAAAAAATGGCCGGGCATTGTGGCAGGCACCTGTAGTCCCAGCTACTTGGGAGGTGGAGGCAAGAGACTCACTTGAGCCCAGGAATTGGAGGTTGCTGTGAGCTGTAATGCCACGGCACTCTATCCAGGGTGACAGCTTGAGGCTCTGCCTTAAAAAAAAAAAAAAAAAAAAAAAAGAAATAGAATATTTTGGGTGGCACCTGTGGCTCAGAGGAATAGGGCACCAGCCCCATATACTGGAGGTGGCGGGTTCAAACCTGGCCCATGACAAAAACTGCAAAAAAAAAAAAAAAAAACACAGAAAAAAAGAAATAGCATATTTTGT
>CAUYRH010154488.1:0-10043 GCA_963574655.1 Perodicticus potto
TAGTCCCAGCTACTTGGGAGGCAGAGGCAGGAGACTCACTTGAGCCCAGGAATTGGAGGTTGCTGTGAGCTGTGATGCCACTGCACTCTATCCAGGGTGATAGCTTGAGGCTCTGTCTCAAAAAAACAAAACAAAACAAAACAAAACACAGGGCTGCGCCTGTGGCTCATCGATTAGGGCGCCGGCCCCATATACCAAGGGTGGCTGGTTCAAACCCGGCACCTGCCAAACTGCAAAACAAAAAAAATAGCTGGGCGTTGTGGTAGGAGCCTGTAGTCCCAGCTACTAGGGAGGCTGAGGCAAGAGAATCGCCTAAGCTCAGGAGTTGGAGGTTGCTGTGAGCTGTGTGACGCCACGGCACTCTACCGAGGGCGATAAAGTAAGACTCTGTCTCTACAAAAACAAACAAACAAAACACAACTGTAGGTCACAAGTCCAACATGGGTCTAGTAAGCTAACAGCAGGTGTATGTTCCCTTCTGGAAACTTTTCCACCTGCATTCCTAGGCTCATGGCCCTTTCCTCCGTCTTTATTTATTTTATTTTATTTTATTATTTTGTAGAGACAGAGTTTCACTTTATCACCCTCGGTAGAGTGCCGTGGCGTCACACAGCTCACAGCAACCTCCAACTCCTGGGCTTAGGTGATTCTCTCGCCTCAGCCTCTCGAGTAACTGGGACTACAGGCGCCCGCCACAATGCCTGGCTATTTTGCATTTCGGCGAGGCCGGGTTTGAACCCACCACCCTCGGTATGTGGGGCCGGCGCCCTACTCGATGAGCCACAGGCACCAGCCCTCCCCCATCTTTAAAGCTGGCACGTAGCATTTGTCTGACCTTGCTTCTGTAATCACATCTTTGACTTTCTTCCTTCACCTCCCACTTCACTTTTAAGGACCCTTGTTACTACGGGCTCACTGGAACCGGGTTAATCTCCCAATTTAAAGTCATCAACATTCTTAATTGTTCTTTGCTAACTAACCTAACATTCACACTCTGGGGATTAGGAAATGGACATCTTTGAGAGGCCATTCTTCTGCCTAATGCAAGGCCCCAAGGAAAGGGAAGAGGATGCAGTGTAGGGACCCACAGAGTTAGTATGAAGATAATTTTAAACTGAAGACATTTGAGACACAGCAGATGCAGAAAGAAGCCTTTTTTGAAGCTTCCCTTATTTGACTGAAGGCAGAGCTTCCTGAGAATGAAGCTGCCCTAACTCCCCTATTAGGGAGCTTTACTGCCAGGAAGGAGACCACTTGCACCTGAATGAGACATTGCAAAACCAAACATCACAAACTGTCATACCTTGTTCCCTAAAAAGCCCACCGTCTTTCCTTTAGAAGCCTATTCGTTTTCCCACAGAAGCCCCTTTCTCGTCTCCCTCCTTTCCCTTATTGATTTTTTTTTTTTCAGAGATAAGGTCTTCCTTTGTCCTCCAGGCTGGAGTTCAGTGGCCTGATCATAGCTTACCTTGAATTCCTGGGCTCAAGGAAATCCTCCTACCTCAGCTAGGGTAGGACTCCCCCTTGAGTAGCTAGGACTACAGAAGGGTGCTACCACACTTGGCTAATATTTTTTATTTTGTGTAGACACAGGATCTTGCTATTTTGCCCAGGTTGGTCTGGAACTTCTGGCCTTAAGCAGTCCTCCCACCTTGGCCTCCCCTCTGCCTGGCCACCATATTAAAGTAGGATATAAACCTCTATCCTACCTGTACAAAGCCGCTTCGTCTGAATGCTCTTGCATGCATGTAGATTAGCTTTTCCTATTCTCCTACTAATCTATTGTCCATTAATTTACAGGTCCTTAAGCACTGGACCTAAGTTGGCAGAGGAAAAGGTTTTCCTCTGGACACTAAGAAGGGACATAAAAAGAGAAGGTGCATCAACACCAAGGCCCCTATGATTGGATTCTTTAAGCACAGTGGCATGAAAGCCCCAAATGGGCATGGCCTTCTGGCTCACAAACACGTGACAATTAAGGGTTGAATAATGCTGGGTGGGTAACGCAATAGAAAAATGGAGTAAGGTAGTTGAGTCAGTGAAGTGATTTATTACAGAAAAAATGAAGCCACCAATAGGCAGGTAAACAGCATATGGAGGGGTCACTTGGAGCTGAGTCAGGAGAATGAGGTCACGGAGGAGAATACAGGCATTTAATAATTGGCATTCAGGTTGTCAGGAGGTTTGAATAGGAGAGAGGAATTATGGCAGTGGAATGGAGGTGGATTTGTTTTCTATTGCTTGAGTAACAAATTACCATCAAGTTAGTGTCTTAAAACAACACCCATTTTTTTATCTCTCAGTTAGGAAGATCAGGAGTCCAGGCTGTTCTCAGGGTATCCTGAGGACAAGTCACAGCATCAGCCAGCTGGAAGTCCTTCTTTTTTTTTTTGAGACAGAGTCTCAAGCTGTCCTCCTGGGTAGAGTGCTGTGGCATCACAGCTCACAGCAACCTCCAGCTCTTGGGCTTAGGCACTTCTCTTGCCTCAGCCTCCCAAGTAACTGGTGCTACAGGCACCCACCATAACTCTCAGCTATTTTTTTGTTGCAGTTTTGGCCAGGGCCGGGTTTGAACCCACCACCCTTGATATTTGGGGCTGGCACCCTACTCACTGATGCAGTTTGGCTAGGGCCGGGTTCAAACCCACCATCCTTGGTATATGGGGCCAGTGCCCTACCCACTGGGCCACAGGTGCTGCCCTGAAAGCTCTTTTCTAAAGAAACTTCTTTCAAGCTGAGTCAGGTTGTTGGCAGAATCCAGTTCCTTTGGGGTTTGGGGGCGGGGTGCAGGGGGAAGTTGTTTTGTTTTCTTGACTCACATTTTCACTCAGTTCCTTTGGTTTTAGCATCGAGCTTCCTATGTCCTTTCTGACTGTTAACCAGGGGCAACTCCAGATCCCTCAGGCTGCCTGCATTTCTTCCCTTATGACCCTCCCCATCTTCAAAGCAAGTCTCTTTGTTTTTGTTTTGAGACAGAGTCTCACGATGTCGCCCACCCTTGGTAGAGTGCTCTGGTGTCCCAGCTCACGGCATCCTTAAACTCTTGGGCTTAAGCAATTGATTCTCTTGCCTCAGCCTCCCAAGTAGCTGTGACTACAGGTGAAAGCAAGTCTCTTTGACTTCCAATCTGACTGTCCCGCTAATTTTTTTTTTTTTTTTTGAGACAGAGCCTCAAGCTGTCACCCTGGAGAGAGTGCTGTGGCATCATAGCTCACAGCAACCTCCAATTCCTGGGCTCAAGCAAGTCTCCTGGTTCTGCCTCCCAAGTAGCTGGGACTACAGGCGCCCACCACAACGCCCAGCCAAATCCCACTAATTTTAAAGGGCTTATGTGGCCGGGTGCTGTAATCCTAGCTCTCCCAGAGGCTGAAGCAGGTGGATCAATTGAGCTCAGGAATGTGAGACCAGCCTGAGCAAAATCCAGACCCAGTCTCTACTAAAAATAGATAAACTAGATGGTATTGTGGCAAGTGCCCATTGTCCCAGCTCAGGACGTTGAGACAAGAGGATCATTTGAGCCTAAGAGTTTGAGCTATGACACCAGGGCATTCTACCCAGTGTGACAGAGTCTCAAAAATAAATAAATAAATGGTTTATGTGACTAAATGGGGTCTGCCTTTTCAATCTCACTATCTTACAGTCTATTGACTCAGGGCTTTAGTTAAAACAACAAAATCCCTCAAATCAGTACCCAGGTTATTATTTGATGAAATAGCCAGAGGATGACCTGGAATCTTAGGGATTGGGGAAGAAAGAGATCTCCAGAATTTTTCTGCCTTCCCTAGAGCTGTAGTTGAGATCAAAGAACATGGAAGCTAAGGTGATGGGCTGTTCATGGACACAAACACAGACAGTTGCCAAGTAATAATAATCCTGGGGAGAAGAATGCCAGAAGCTTTGTGCAAAGTTATTTAAAGGTGTGGAAAATGAGCAGTAGGTGGGTATCTGATGACATTCACACAGAGTGGGAGAGTGTAGTGGGAGTGGAGAGAAGCAGAGGGTGGGGGTGGGGTGTTAGGAACCCAGATGCTAGAGCTGGACCACCTTGGTTCATATAATTACTTCAGGCTGCAAAGAAAAGACCAATTAAATAATTCAGACTGACTTTAGCTCAGCAGTTATTTGAAAATATAGCCATCTAGTCACGGTGACAAAGCAGAGTTGTTCGAGACTTGCAGGCACTCTCCACTCCTTAAAAAGTAAATAAAATAATAATAATAAGCGAGAATAAAAAAAGTTCATTGGTTATAAAGGTCATTTGGCTACAAAGTTTATATGGTTATAAAGTTCACGCCTGTAAAATGGAATACAGTGAAAAAAATCTAACTATTGATAATTAACTTGCAGAATCAGAGTGTACAGTAGAGTATCCCTGAAAATAGGCTGAAAGATTAAATGTTGACAGTTCATCAAACTAAATTCAATACCCATAAAGTCTTTTGTTTAAGTAAACTTTTTTGTGAAGTATAACACACATACAAAAAAGTACAGAAAATCTAAGTAGGCAGCTTACACGCTTTTATATCTGTCACTCAGATTTTGTTTGTTTCTTTAGAGACAGAGTCTCATTCTGTCACCCTGGGTGGAGTGCTTTGGCATCCTCATAGCTCCCAGCAACTTCAGACTCTTGGCCTCAACTGATTCTCATGCTTCAGCCTCCCAAGTAGTTGAATCTACAGGCGTCCACCACAACGCCCAGCTAATTTTTCTGTCTTAGTAGGGACAGGATTTCACTCTTGCTTCGGGCTTGTCTCCAACTCATGAGCTCAAGCAATCTACCCACCTCCACCTCCAGAGTGCTAGGATTACAGGAGTGAGCCACAATGCCCGGCCTCTGCCGCTCACATTTAAAAATTAAAAGGGGATGGGGACATTAACAATACCCTAGAAGCCTCCCTCATACTCTGTCCTAGTCTTCACTCCTCCCAAAAGTAGCAACTATTCTGACTTCTCCATTTTCCATTAGTTTGCTTTTCTGGTTTTTTTTGTTGGTTTGTTTTGCTTTTTGAGTATGGTGTGATCATAGCTCACTGCACCTCCAGCTTCTGGGCTCAATCGATCCTCCTGCCTCAGCCTCCCAAATAGCTGTGACTACAGGAATGTGTGACCTTGCCCAGGTAATTTTTCTATTTTTTATAAGATGGTGTCTTGCTCTTGCTCAGGCTGTTCTCGAGCACCAGCACTCAAGGGATCCTCCTGCCTCACCCTCTCACAGTTCTACGATTGCAGATGCAAGCTGCCCAGTCCAGCCTTTGTCTGTTTTTAAACTATATATAAAGCAGTTACTCCTTAGAGCATGGCTCCTCTTTATGTAAATACTCTGCAATTTATCTTTTTTTTTTTTTTTTCTTTTTAGAGACTGGGTCGGCTAAGCTAGAGCACAGTGACCTAACTCACAGTAAACTCAAGTTCGGGGGCTCAAGTGATACCCCCACCTCTGCCTCCTTAGTAGCTAGGATTACAGGTGCATACCACCACACTAGGCTAAATTTTTTAATTTTTTGTAGAGATGGGGTCTCACAATGTCACTCAGGCTTGTCTCAAACTTCTTCCCCTCCCATCTTAGTTTCCAAAGTGCTGAGATTGGCTCGGCGCCTGTGGCTTAAGCAGCTAAGGTGCCAGCCACGTACACCTGAGCTGGCGGGTTCGAATCCAGCCTGGGCCCGCCAAAACAACAATGACGGCTGCAACCAAAAAATGGCTGGTCGTTGTGGTGGGCGCCTGTAGTCCCAGCTATAGGAGGCAGAGGCAAGAGACTCTCTTGAGCCCAGGAATTAGAGGTTGCTGTGAGCTGTGATGTCACGGCATTCGACCCAGGGTGACAGCTGAGGCTCTGTCTCAAAACAAAAAAACAAAGTGCTGAGATTACAAGTGTAAGTCACCACGGCAGGCCCCATGTACTATTTCGGTGTTTTTGTTTGTTTGTTTTGTTTTTGTGTGTGTGAAATATATCATCATGACCCATTTAGCATTGATTGGCCTTGGGATCATTTCTAGTTTTGCAGTACGTCCTAAGGTATTAGATTGGAAAATGGTTAGAATTAGATGCATCATCCATTGCAATGGCACAAATGGAGGCCCAAAATATGAAATTATCATCTCCCTTTGAATACGCTTGAAGCAACACAGACAAAACAGAAAAATACCAAGAGGATAAATGTTACCGAAGAGTGAACAAGTAAGCAATGGTCCATTTCTCCTTTCAGCAGATGTTATCCACACCCCCCTCCTACAGCAACATTTTCCTGGGGGCTCCCACATTTAGCACTAAGGAAAAAAACACACAGAAAAAGGAAGACAGTGATCTTCCATGCTAATGGACATGTGAGAGAAAATTGTAAAGGCCTTGACTGTCAAACCAAAGAGTGTAGACTTCAGAGTAAGAAATGGTTAAGAGTTCAGTGTAGAAAGTTGACATTGTCAAAGCAGTGCTTTAGGAAAGCTCATCTGTTACGTCTAAGACGGACAGGGAGATGTGGGAAGGAAGAAATCAGCCTGGAAATGAAAAAAATAATTTAAACTGTGAGGCAAGAGGCATCAAAGTGTGGGAGGAAAATAGGTTGACTTCTCAGCAAGGCACCCACCTCAATCCTGAGCATCTAGGGGAATGGCCTAAGACGACGATCCATTGGGGTTCATCAAAACCAGGGAAATGAAAGAACCCAGAGGCACTCCGACAGACTGGATCAGGCGATGCCTTCCAGAGTCAACAGGAGGAATTAAATTTCAATGTTTGATATGTAGTTAGATTAGGAAACCAGGTTTACTTCCCCTGCGGGAAGTAACTTCTCCCTCTCCTTTCTAAATACACCATTGGCTGTTTGGTCTGTTACCAACTCCATTAACCCAGCCTCTCTCTCTTATCCAGTCTTCCCAGGGTCTTGGGATTCTTTTGATCTTATCTTTTGCAAATGCACCTTTGTTGGAAATCAATGAAAGCCTTCTGAAGAGGCCAGAGAGCTGCATTTTCTTGGTTTACTCAGCCTGAGTTAGTGTAAGCCTTCTCCAGACTGTATTTTCAGCGTTTTCCCAGCCAACTTTCAAACCAGTTTGGGGTTTGCACACAACGCTTCATGACATCAAAGACATTCTGTTAAAGGAAAAGAATTTACTGACTGATAGAAAATTGACAGTGAGAGATAATAAAACTAGAGCTGACCTCAGTAAATTTCCATATGTGACCTAGCTCAGCCTTGAGAACAGGAGATGCTTGATAAATATTTGTGGCAGGAATAATGAAAACGAATTTACCTTCTGTAAATCAAGGGGCTTATCCACCCTCACCTGAATCTGCCATGCTGTAAAAATAAGGAGAGTTTCATGAAAGACAGACCTTTCATATGATCTATTTCTGACCACTATAAACATTTTATTGCCTGTGGAGATAAGAGTGTATTTGTAGGGTGTAGCCTGTGGCTCAGTGGGTAGGGCGCCGGCACCATATACCGAAGGTGGCGGGTTCGAACCCAGTTCTGGCCAAACTGCAATAACAACAAAAAAAATAGCTGGGCGTTGTGGTGGATGCCTGTAGTCCCAGCTACTTGGGAGGCTGAGGCAAGAGAATGGCTTAAACCCAAGAGTTGGAGGTTGCTGTGCGCTGTGATGCCACAGCACTCTACTGAGAGTGATAAAGTGAGACTCTGTCTCTAAAAAAAATGAGTGTATTTGTAGGAGCAACTAAAGGTAACTGTAATGAGTTTTAAATGAATTTGTGATTCATTATACAAAGTCTTAGAATGCGTGCACCTCTGGTTGGCATTTTTTTTTTTTTTTTTTTGTAGAGACAGAGTCTCACTTTATTGCCCTCAGTAGAATGCCATGGAGTCACAGCTCACATCAACCGCCGACTCCGGGGCTTAGGTGATCCTCGTGCCACAGCCTCTCGAGTAGCTGGGACTACAGGCACCTGCCACAACACCTGGCTATTTTTTTGTTGCAGTTTGGCCGAGGCCGGATCTGAACCCACCACCTTCGGCATATAGGGCCGGCGCCCTACTCACTGAGTCACAGGCACCACGTTGGTTGGCATTCTTTTACTTTTATTTATTTATTTATTTAGTAGAGACAGAGTCTCACTTTATCACCCTTGGTAGAGTGCTGTGGCATCACAGCTCACAGCAACCTCCAACTCCTGGGCTTAGGTAATTCTCTTGCCTCAGCCTCCCGAGTAGCTGGGACCACAGGCACCCGCCACAACACGCCCGGCTATTTTTCTGTTTTTTGCAGTTTGGCCAAGGTTGGGTTTGAACCTGCCACCTTCAGTATATGGGGCCGGCGCCCTACTCGCTGAGCCACAGGTGCTGGTTGGCATTCGTAATGTTATCACGTAAGTACTGTCAACTAAGTTAAACCTTCCTGCCTCACTCAGAACTGCATTTTCGTCTTCCACAGGTCATCGCTACTGTTAGCCCAGGGAACATGCATTCGTTATTATTCTATTTTATTCTATGTGTGTGCCGCGGTAAGCTGGTCCACATAACCTGACCCCCAAGTCTGAGGAAGCTGAGAGGCCCAAGAAAGAGGCTGACATACCCAATTTCTCAGAAAGAAACATTTAGTAGGGACTTGGGAACAAACAGAAGGCAAGTCCTCAGCAGTCACAAAATCCCCAAATGTTTGGTTCCCTGGGCTGTCACCACCCACCCCTGACCCAGGGGTTATGGAGCTTAGGGAGGGACAGTAAGGCGCTTGAAGTCAGCCCCTCAGGGAAAGGCAAGAGGGCTATGCTATGTGAAGCCGCCTAGGGGCAGGATTCTTTTTTGGGGGGGAGGGAGTTGAACAGTTTATTATTTACGGCTACCACAGAAAGTGAAGATAGAAGCCAGGAGGGACAGAGGCAGCGCGGCCCCCACTCAGTCCACAGTGATGAGCTCGTCCACCCTCAGTCCTATAGCTCCCATCAGGCAGGTAGTGCTGAAGAAGGATGAGGCTCTTCTAGGCCTTGGGTTCCTCCATGGACATGAGCAAAGGGTTTGTCTCCCCAACCAGCTCTACCACCACAGGGGCACACACCGCAGCGGGAGAGCCGGGGTGCTCAGCACACAGGCTCACTCGCATGTGGTCACGTATGGTGTGGCGATTTGCTTCGGACTGGCCTGCAGTCTCTCCTTAGAGGGGAGAGCTCCCCCTTCGCCTGGCCCACCCCTGAGTCATCCAGCCTTCCATCTTCCTCCACATCATCAAAGTCGTCGCCATCAAAATTGTCCTTGTCTGACATGACACTCTCGCCACTAAAACCCCACTGTTAGCCCCAGACCCCGTAGACACCCACAACCGCCGAAGGGCAGGTTTTTTAAATTGTTGTTTTAGTGTTGCTCCAGTTGTCCAGGCTGGGATGCAGCGGTAGCATCATAGCTCATTGCAACTGGAATTCCTGGACTCAAGCCATCCTCTGACCTCAGGCTCCTGAATAGCTGGGACTACAGGCACACACTATGCTGGGTTTAATGATTTATGTATTTATTTATTGTAGACACAAGGTCTCACTTATTGCTCAGACTGGTCTTAAACTCCTGGCCTCAAGCAATCCTCCTGCCTCAGCCTGCCAAAGTTCTGGGATTACAAACATAAGCCATTGTACCCAGCTAGAGTAGGATTTATGGTCAATGTTCTTTAGACCTATGGGTAACAGTAGGTAAAGTAGACACTTTAAAGGCATTCCCATCGGCCTTTTGTCTAGGGATTATATACTGTTTTGTAAAAGAGTAAAAAAAGGAGGTTCTGAGAATTAAATTAGGCCAGGACTTGATATACTTCAATGTTAATGAATATATTAACAGATGAATGCAGTCCCTCCAACTCCCTACATAATGACAGGGTGTCCACTTCAGAAGAGGCCAGGGCTACAGGAAATTGCCCAGGCCTAGGAAACTGAATGGGGGACCCTGTATCAGTTCTCCCTGTCCAACAACTCTAACTGTTGTTAGGCAAAAAGGGTATCAACTCAATCTTAACTACTTCCTGTTGGATTGGACAATGACAAAAGAATGGATGAAAAAGTATCCAATGTACTCAGCCCTACTATAAAACCAATTTATAGCTTT
>CAUYRH010154490.1:0-11178 GCA_963574655.1 Perodicticus potto
GCTTGAGGCTCTGTCTCAAAAAAAAAAAAAAAAAAAAAAAAAGAAATTGTCATTAAATCAAACCAAGGGGAAAACGGTATCATTTACTGTTATTTCTTCTTGGCCTTCTGCCTGGGGAAATAATGGTTAAACCACATGGGTGGTTTGGCTGTAGCCTGATCACCTGGAAACATTTCTCTGGCCCATGAAGGCGTCCTGGCTGTGCTGGGTGCCACGAGGTAGAGGGGTGGACCCATCAGGAGGCCTCACAGAAGGGTCAAGAGAGGATATGGATGCTCTGGGACTTCCCAGAGCCCTCAGGGAAAGTAGAACAGTGCTGAGGCTGGCTCTTAGCAAAGAATATTTTGGTCACATGAATTGCCTTTATGCACTTTGAGTCAAAATGATAAGTGTGCTCCTCACTCAGATAGCATGCATTATACCTGTCAGGTGTGAATTACCCATCTCCTCTCCCCACCACCTGGTTGGTTTCTGCTGAGTTTTACATCTGTATGTGCAGATGGGTGTTGATCGATTATTTCCAATTTAATAGTGAGTATATGTGGTACTATTAGCTTTTCCATGCTTGTGAAACTTCATTTAGGAAAATGGTTTCCAGTTCCACCCAGGTTGTTACAAAATGTATTAGTTTACCTTTTTTTTTTTTTAATGGATGTAGCACTGGCTTCCTTGTCTTTTTGTCTGATTCCCTATGGGATTGTAACCTTCATAAGGGTAAAGGCCACATCTGTTTTACCCATCTCTTTTTCTCCAGCACCTAGCCTCGGGCCTGGTACACTTTAGGTGCTCAATAAATATTTGTTGAATGAATAAATGCATGCATGAGTGAATAACTGGAGGGGAAATGCCAGAGAAGGTGGCCTTTGAGCCAAGGCCACACTTAGAAATGAACACGCAGATAAGTTTGTGGGAACCCAGAGTGAGAGCATGAAGGACACAAAGGCAGGGGGTGAGGGATGCTAAGCATGAGTTCCTGGGTGTCAGCCCCCTGTCACAGTGAGAGCATAGCACTTCCAGAGCTCAGGGGTGGCCCCAAGGCGCTCAGATGCTCATGTTCCACAGCACACAACCTCTCTGGTTGCAGGACTAGAGTGAGGGCAGCCTTTTAGCCAAATGAGCCCGGGAAGGTCGCCAGGACCTGGCTGGGTGGGCTGCAGAGTAAACCCTAGTATCTTCACTTTACAGAGGTTTCCTACGAGCCAGAGCCGGATCCCCTGTGGGCAGAGAGGGTGACAGAGGCCAAGGCCAAAAACTTGAATAATTCACAGCCAGGTTTGCCTGATAGCAATCACTCACTGCTGCCCTTCCCCCACCCCAGTCAGCACAGAATCCTATCCCAAGGGGTGAGAAATAGCTCTCAAACAAGGTACCTGGCTTGTGGGGAGATACCCACCCAGCACCAGATAGACTACTCCAGACTCTTAACCACGTCCCCCTTGCCTATCAAATTCATATTTTCAGCCACATGGAATTTCCTTTGGTTCTTTAGACATACACTCTTTCATATCAAGACCTCTGTAGAGGCTCGGTGCCTGTGGCATCCATGTACATCTGAGCTGGCGGGGAGCCTCCTTGGTTAGGTCCAGGACAGCTGCTGCCCCAAGAGCCCAGCCCCATCCCAACACTCCTGCTTCCAACTTCATCCTTCTCTCACCCCCACCCCCAGAACCTCTGGAACCACTGCCAGACAGGCTCCAGTCTCCCTGGTTCCTCTCCTACCCCTTGTCCTCATAGCCCACAGCCCTGCCTCAACCTGTCGTCCTGTCCAGCCCATCCACCCCTGCTCCCCACATCCCCCTGCAGGGTCCAACCTCATGTCCCATGCCCAAGGGGGCCAGCAGCCTGGTGCCCTCCCCTTCTGGTCCCTCACATCCATTCTCACACAATGCCTCCTCAATCCCTCTACCCCAGATGAAAATCATCTTTATCATCTCCAAGCTGCCTTTTCCACTTTCCATCCCTTTTCCGTAACATCTGTCACTTTCTACCTTCATCTGCTACTGCCATTTACTGGTCTCCACTCCTGGGGTTGCTTGCCCTGCTGGGTAGGTGTCCACTTTGACATCCCTCTTTCCACTACCGTCTCGGAACTGAAGGGGCTCATCATGAACCTAACACAGATTAGATACTATCCCAAGTCCCAAACTGGATCACCCAGTCCCGGCTAAGGGTACTAATGCTATCTCACACAGTTCCCAGGCTTTTCTGAACTTGGATATGACGGTGTGAGGGAGGGAGCACACAATGGCAGGGAGGAAGAGGAGGAGGCAAAGGAGAGACACAGCCAGTGCAGAAACCAGTGCAGAAACCGGGGCTGCTGGCAGCTAAGAGAGGCCAGCAAGGATCCTCCCCTGGAGCTTCCAGAGGAAGCACAGCCCTGAAGACCCCTCGCTGCTGGTCCAGTAAAACTGATTCTGGACTTTTGGTCTCCAGAACTGCAGAGTAAAATGAGAATAAATGTAAAACAACATACATTGTAAGTTTGCGGTCATTTGTTACAGCAGCCAGAGTAACAAATATACCGAGCAAGACAAAAGATAGTGAATTCAAAGCAAGGGCTTACAAGAACCTTAGTTCTCCAATTATCCACAGCCAAGTCTTTTTACTTTTCTTTGCTTTCCCCTCAGCGATTACTTGGTGAAGAAAGTGAAGCACAGGGAAGGTTTAAGAATTCATGGACTGGAAGTGCAAATTCCTTTTTTTTTTTTTTTTAACTCACCACTATACTAATGAGGGGGGAAGTGCAAATTCCTTCCACCTTGACTTTCTTCCCAGGCTCAGCCTTCTGGGGTCACAAGGAGCACCAGTGAGAGAGGCAGCTGGTAGGGGCAGAGAGAACTGGGGTGCTGGTGCCCACTCACGAACCAATTGGAAATATGGATTCAGGGTTGCTTATCTTTGGAGTTTTTCATGAGAAGCCAAAAATCCCACCTACTTATGTGAAATCTTCCAACTTTGTAATTTGGCAACTAATTTTAAAAAAAATGTTTTGCAGGCTGGGCACAGTTGGTTCATACCTGTAATCCTAGTACTTTGGGAAGCTGAGGCTGGTAGATTGCTTGAGCTCAGGAGTTCAAGATCAGCCTAAGCAAAAGCAAGACCTTGTCTTTAAAAAATAGCCAGAAGGGCTCGGCGCCTGTGGCTCAATGGGCTAAGGTGCCAGCCACATACATCTGAGCTGGCGGGTTCGAATCCAGCCCAGGCCCGCCAAACAACAATGACGGCTGCAACCAAAAAAAAAAATAAACGGCTGGGCGTTGTGTAGTCCCGGGGGAGGCAGGAGACTCGCTTGAGCCCAGAAATTGGAGGTTGCTGTGAGCTGTAATGCCACAGCACTCTATCCAGGGTGACAGCTTGAGGCTCTGTCTCAAAAAAAAAAAAAAAAAAAGCCAGAAGTTGTGGTGGGCATCTGTTGTCCCAGCTATTCAGAAGGCTGAGGCAAGAGGATCTCTTGAGCTCAAGGGTGTGAGCTATTACACCCTAGCACCCTACTGAAAGTAACAAAGTGAGACTCTGTCACAAAAAAAAAAAAAAAGAAGAAGAAGAAGAAGAAAAAGTTTGAAACCTGCGCACGACACAAAAAAAATGTCTGCCTGCCTGGTTTGGCCCAGGACTGTCTGCTGCAGCCTGTGCTCACAGTCTTCCCTCTGCACCAGCGTTTCCCTGATGAGTTATCCCTGGGCAGTGATCGGCCTCAGCATTGGCCCTCCCCTCACCTGCGCCTTCTTTAGTGGTGGTGGGAACCACACCCAGGAGATCTTCAAAACCCCAAGACCTGGAAAATATAGGCCTCTCTGTAACAGTCATTCACTAATGGCTGAATGAAGAAGGAAGAAAGAAAGAAGGAAAGGAGGGCGGAAGGAAATATTTTAATTTCTGTCTTGGCAGAAAGTCAGCAAAGTGTCAGAACAAACCCCCACATGTGAATACCTAAGTGCCATTTCAGCTAAGCTCTCAGTCACTGAAAGTCTTAGAGGGTCATCTGCTCAGTTTATGGAGGGTCAACTACTGTCAGGTCTTGGCTTTCTGAGGGAAACATAGCACAGACAGGGTGAGCAACCACAATCTGAGCACATGATAAGTGAGGGCCTTTGATCCCCACCCCTGTGGGAACTGCCCAGGAGATCTGAGACCAGAGGCTGCTTCCACATGACAGCAACAGACACCTCCAGGCCACAATTTCCCCCAAGGCAAAGTGAAGAGGTTGTGTGGTTCTTTCGAGGAGCACCTTCACAATTTTTTCTGTGTGTGCCCACTCGTACCAACAGCACAATCATTTCCTTAATATTTTTCCGTAAAATTTCACTAAATTTTCAAAAACTTGTAATGAATTCATTACAAGAGGAAACACCCGTAAAAGGAAAGCCATATCACTTGCCATACATACATAGACCCAAAACAAACAGACCTATGCGTTCAATTCAAGCCAGCTGCTGCTGCTGCCTGCTTTGGGCCTGGGACAGCTTCCTCTGTGCCAACGTACTTGCCAACTGTCAGAGAGATGTTAAGGACACCTTAGCACCAAGCTGAGACGTTCCCCTGGTGCAACTTTCCCATGAAGGGACTCCATAGGATTGCACTCTGAGCTGCACCCCCCTGCCAGTAGCAAGGATAGCCCCTAGGGAAGTAATTCCAAGAAGGCATCTTGCACATTCTCTTTGATTCTGGCTCTGATTGGGGACTCCTATGGGCTATAGCCACTCTCTTGAGCCCTGGGTATTCTTCGGTGACCTCAACCCCCTTCTCACACTCCACCACCAGCAAGTACCAGAAGATGTGAGAATACAGGGTCTTACAGCTCACAGCTCAACATTTCCAGGGGGGACAATACATGTGCAGCCCTTTAAGAAAGCAGAAAAAAGCACTGGAGATTTTGAGGGCTGGAGGAGGTAGAACCCCTCAAACCTCAGAAAGACATTGGAGAAAGCCAGATGCAAGTAGGAAGCAGGAAAGCAGGCTGAGGTTGGGGTGGAAGGGAATCACAGAGGAAAGAAGTGAAGCCTTTGGTGCTGGGGGTAAGACTCTTCTAGTTCAAGGGTCTCATGCACAAGTGGGGCGAAGGCCACCAGTTGGCCAAGAGTCTGGAATGCCACAGAGAAGTCTGGAATCTGAAAGGCTTTGAGATATCCTGAAATTGTCACCTTTGCCTGATCTCTGTCCTCGGAGGTAGCCTTACACATTGCAAAACTGATGCCTGCTTAGCCTGAGTAAGGCTGCATCCCAAAGCCAGCTGCCCGTGTCCTGCTAGGCTGGCCCCTGAAACAAGGCCTGTACAGACCTTGGCCCAGGGCTCACCACCAGTGCACCCCACCCCACAGCCCTCAGCAAAGTCAGAGAGAGGCCTTTCATGGCTTCAAAAGTTCCACCAGGTCCTCCAGCCACAGGAGGCTGGAATGGGTAACTGAATCCTATTCAAGTGAGAAGAGAGAGAGAAAAAAAAAAAGTACAGTGACCTTTTGTCCCAGCAAAAGTTCCCGGCTCTCTCCAGGCCAACAGAGGCGGCCCAGCCAGGAGAGTAAAGAATTGCAGATGTGCGCTTAGGGCCACGGCCACCCTCCCCGCGGCCCCGCAGCCCCGCGGGACAGCACAGCTTTGCAGCCGGAATCCCGCCGCCCGGAGCCTGAAGGCGCTCCTGGTCCCGGACTCCCTCTCCTAGCTTGGGGCCGAGGCTCCTCTGCGATTACGGCCTCTGCCCTAAGCCTCCCAGGGAGTTCTTTTCAGTAAAGACGCGACAACAGGGAACCGACCCTTCCAGGGACAAGAGGTTCACATGGGGTCGCGAGGAGGACGCAGGAGGCCCTTCCCGAGAGCACCGAGGGCTGTGCTGGATGCCGCCGCCCGGGCGAGCCTGGCGGGGCTCCTGGAGTGCACCCTAGGAGAGTGCGGTGGGCTGAGAGCAGCGTCGGGCTCACGGGATGCGCCAGCGTTCGTGTGGCTGCCTTTGTGGGGGACTGGGGGAAGTGGAGGAAAGCGCGCTCAGTGGATTTAGAGTGGGAGCACCTCTGTTTGGGGGAGGGGGTCCGGGCCCAGCTAACACCCCTCTGTGGGGGCCCGGCCTGGGTGGCCGTCACTACGACAGAGACCCGGGTCTGGGCATTCCCCCACACCTCCGGGAGACACCCACTCGGGGGCCAGGGTCGGGGCCGGGGAGTAGGCAGGCCTGGATATTGAAAGCCCCACGGTCGGGGACTGGGAAAGACGGGCACCCCTAGTCAGGTCCCCGGCGCCGGCTCGGGGCGAGGCACGGAGAGGCTGCGGCGCCAGGACCCGCCGGCGCCCCGGAGGAGGGCGGCTCGGGAGAACGCGGCACTCACCGCACATCGTGGCCGCTGCTCGAGTCCCGTGGCTGCTCGGGGATCTGCGTGCTCGGACACTCCAGATGCCGCGCGCTCCCTGTGCTCAGCGGGCTCCTGCTCCCGCCGCCTGGCCTCGGGCCCTTTTACCTCCGAGCCGCGCAAGGGGGCGGGGCCAGCCCGGACCACCTCCCGCCTGCTTGCTCCCCATTGGCCCCCGGTTGTCGTGACAACGGCGGGGACAGGGCCCCCAGCAGTCTGCTAAGGACTGAGGGGCGGCTCCCAGGCCGGAGCCCGGACTGTAATGCGAGGGCGTAGTTCACTGGCTCCTGGAGGTGGGCTCGAGTCCACACCCCTACTTAACCACTGACTTGGCGCGGAACCTTGGGAAGAGGACTGACGGCTCCGTGCTTCTGTTTCCCCATCTGTAAAATGGGAATAGCAAAGGACCCTTACTTCCCAGGTGGTGGCGAGGATTAAGACAGTCGATGTAATGCAAGGAGTTCAAAATACCCTCCAGTGAGCCTCTGATCCTGCCATGCCCCGCTGTGCGTGCCCACTCTTCTCAGCGCCCCGGAAACGTGGCAAATGATAGGCCTATAAATCTGCTGCCCGCCCTTCGAGGACAGGACTTCTGGGCTCCTCGTTGATGGAAAGGGACTTTGCTACGATTGGACAGCCGTAGCGGTGGCAAAGTTTGAACCTGAAATGTCTTGTGGAGTCGACTTCCTACATCATGAACACAGCTGGGGGTGACCCAGGAAAGTTCCCCTCTTTGAGCCAGGAGCTCCCATTCGGTCCTGGAGCCCGATCTTACCCCGCTGTGAGTCACGGAGGCTGGTGTTCCCCCGCCCTGATTCCAGGCTGCTCCTCCCCTCCCTGCTGAGCTCCAGGCTCCTCATCTCCAAGGAAGGTCACGAGCATTGGCCTAACATCGGCGTACTTAGAAGACATCTGGTTTTTTTTTTTTTTTTTAAATTGGAAAAAAAACCCCTGAAATTCTAAACAGATCCTCTCCAGACGTGTTAAAGAACAAAATAAAGCGTTTCATGTCTTGTCTAGAGCTTTTTTCCTGACGTGATCTCTCTCTAGCTTCACCAGACTTTGCAGGCCCTGGGGGGAGGTGTTTGTCATAGCCAGTTTTCTGAGACTCAGTGACAGTAAAGGAGGGGGCTTGGCTTAGTCACCATGGCGGAGCTGATTCAGGAGCTGCTGCACCAGCTCTTGCCCCTCACCCTCCACCATGCAGGGTCACTTTCATTCATTCATTCCCTCATCCTAAGCACTCACTTCATGCCTGCCCTGGTGCTTGCAACTTCATGATGAGTGACAGCAGATCCACCAGCACCCTCCTGGCACTTACAAAGTGGCAGGGAAGCCCTAAGTTAGTGGTCACACACACAGCTGGACAATTCCAGGTGGAATCCAGGGAGGGCATGGGGCCAGGCTGGGACTAGTGTTGGTGCAGGTCAGTTCAGAGCCAAGGCAAGTGGCCAGAGGACTGTCAAAGGGAGGGAGCAGCAGGTATGTGGAAAGGTCCCCTGGGGGCTAGAACTTGAGTCTGGAGATCAGACTTTCCCCCCCCAAACTAGCCTCTGCTGTCTGTAACTGACTTGTGGACAGGATGAAGTCATCCAGCACCAAGGCACCGGGAACCCAGCGGTCCTAGTAGGATCCAGGTCTGTCCTCCATCCTCCTTGGGGATCCACAGCGCCATGGTGGAGTGGCATGGATGAACGCTATGACCCTTGGGGAGGCATCTGTCTCAGCAGCTGGCCTGGCATCTCCACTGCTTGGGGGACCAGCCTCTTGAGAGTCCTTTGGGAGGGTGGGTCCTGGGCCTGGCCACATAACCACTAGATCCTCAAGTGGGATCAGCATGTGGTCCATGCTGGGCCCTTGACAATCTACTTAGGGACCTGAAGGACACCAGAAGAGAAGATGAGCGTGTCCTCTGCTGAGTGGATAGCCTGGTGATGTTGGGGACCTTGTCACCTTTGGGGTAGGGTGAGGAGAGGCCATCTGACAATATAGAGCACAGCAATTAGCTCTAGGATGGAGAAATGATAGACATGAGGTCCCCTATTTCCAGCCAGGTCTGAAGCCATGATCTATCCCTGAACTTCTCTGTATTGGGACTCTATAAATTCCCACCTTTGCTTGAGGCACTCTAAGGTGACGTGACCCCTTCAACCTGTTGGAAGTAGGCTCTGAGGTCCATGGGAACAGTTGGGCAAGCAGCTTGTGGTCCCAGCTTATAAGGACCTGCTGGCTGGAGGCAGCTTCCCTTCCTGCTCTCAGCTGTCTCAGGGACCTGTCTTGATGCAGCCCAGGATGCCCCTAGGGTTTGGAGAGATTAAACAATATGCCCACAGTCACACAATCAGGAAAAGAAGGCTGATCTGGAGGAGGGAGGGATTCTACCAGCTCTCATATTATCATCAGGGTCCTCACTACCAGTCTCCATGAGCCCCGGCTTTGCCCGAATGCGGGCTGGTCACTGTTCTTTCTAATCTCCCTTTACCCCATTAGATGCAGAAATGCCAGGCAGATCTCTGTGTTGCCCAGGGACCCAGCTCAGACCAGCTCTGTGGAGCACAGGGCTTCCTAGACTTCAGCAGAGAGCCCAGGGAACTTGGGGTGCAGGGTGCTGAGGTCTGCAGCTGGGATCCCTGCACTAGGTCACTCCATGGTGATGAGGGAGATGCTAGGGAGACCTGTGAGTGGTGCCCATGTTGGTGGGATTTGGGGAACCCAGGCCAGACATCCCAGGTGTTGTGACTTGGTTGGAGTGTCCCACCTCAAGGCAGCTGGTCCTCAGCTCAGACTCAAAGTGGGGGTGCAGGGAGCAAAAGATCTTGGGGCCAGACCAGGGCATGAGGTAGAAAGATACCTCCACCCCTGCCTCTCTTGTGGGGTAGGGTAGATGAGGGGATAGGTTGAGGGCAAAAAATTCACTTCTAGGGAAAGTCTCAGAGACTGGTTTGGGGTTAGGGTTTGAGGATAGCCAGAAGCAGAGAGCTGGGCAGGGAACTGAGGCAGGAATTGCAAAGATAAGAAGCTTGGCTGGAGACTGGGCAATGGGGTGGGTCATGCGTCTCAGGTTTTGGTCACCAGATAGCTCCACCACTGGCTCTGGGCTTCACCCCAGCACTAAGACAGGAGCAGACCTGCCCTACCCTACCAGCACAGGCAGAGGGGCAGTGTGGACTCCTATCAAGTTCCTCTTAGGAGGAGGTCCGCCACAGGGCTGAGTGCACTCTTTCATGACTAGAGGTTAATTTAAAAAAAAAAAAAAGCTACTTATATGTTTTTATAATTTTTTTCCTACACATGTTTATTTTAGGGAATACAGGATAAAATTTTTTTTCAAAGGGCTGACCAGTGTTACCTTCTTATACCCCTCTTAATGTGACTCTCCACCATAAAGCAACATGTTCGCACTGCAAACATTGTTTTACAGTTGGGAAACAAATCATGATGGAAAGCCCAAATCTGGCCCAGGAATGCCAGTGCTGTCCCTCACACACTTCTGATACCATTGTACCCTGGAAAAGCTGAGCCTTTGCCTTGCTTAGCTGGGGTTGGGGGGAGTCTGTGTGGGACAGCAGTGATGAGACAGTGGCAGGCCCACCCTGTCATGCTCTCTGGCCCAGACAAAGGGGCTTCTGCTCTGGGCTGAATCTTTGTGTGCTTCCCTAAATTCATATGTTGAAATCCTGACTCTCAAGGTGATGCTACCTGGAGGTGGGCCTGGCCTTTTGGGAGGCGACCAGGTAATGAGGGTAAAGCCCTCCTGAATGGGATCAGTGCCCTTCCTAAAGAGGCCCCAGAGAGCTGCCTTGCCTCTTCTGCCCTATGAGGATACAGTGAGAAGGTGCATTCTATGAGCCAGGAAGTGGGCCTCACCAGATACAGAATCTGCTAGTGCCTCGATCTTGGACTTCTAGCCTCCAGAATTGTGAGAAATGAATCCCTGTTGTGTATAGGCTACTTAGTCTGTGGTATTGTGTTGTAGCATCCCAAACAAACTGAGACAGTGGCCTTTCCAAGCCTGTGTGGCACTGCCCAAGCTCACCCCATGCCAAGATGCTCCTCGGAGACAAAAAGGCACATAATTGGGGTCCCTGTCAGAGGAGAGAAAAGCCTGAAATAGTCATGGACTATTTGGTGAAGTAAAGCGTGGCTGCTCATTTATTTGACAAATGTCCTCAAGTCCAGGTGCCTGCCCTGTGCTAGAGAGGGGAGGGGTAGAGAGGATACCAACCCACTTTCCATCTTGGAGGAGGCCATAGTCTAGTGGGCAAGTACACACACATACACACACACAAAATAGGGGCTGAGTTTAGAATCTACCTGAATGCTATAAGCTGAGAAGGCATTCAACTGCAAAGGAGGCAAACAGGAGAGCATGTGCAAAGCCCAGGGGTTGGAAAAACAGGTCAGGCCCAGAAGTAAGCAAGGCAAGAGTCTTGATCTTCCAGACCTTGTCTAGGACCAAAGCAGGTAATTTGAATAAAGAGGGTGAGTGGGAAAGAGGAGGCAACAGAGAGTAGTGGGGACTCAGGATATGAGAGCATGTGCCCCATATAAGGCTCTTCCTGGTACCAAAAAAGGCATGGGGTTGGTCACTGAGCAGAGGCCAATTGGGGATGGGTGACTCAAAAACCTGTAAGAGCTTTTTTTTTAGTGTAGTCTGAGGTCTGGTAGCATAATTCCTCCTGCTTTGTTTTTATTTGTGAGGAATGTCTTGGCTATTCAAGGTTTTTTTCTGTTTACATACAAAACAAAGTACTAATTTTTCCAGACATTAAAGTATGATAAAGGTACTTTAATAGGAATTATATTAGATCTGTATGGATTTTGATGTCAACAGAGTTGTCTT